>PPJN03000044.1:50776-80606 GCA_003705795.3 Blastobotrys americanus
TTTCCTTTTTTTTTTTTTTTTTCTTTCTCTGGTACCTAGTGACCTGAACTCAGCCTTCTTCCAGGACCGGCTCTATCAGCACTCTATCACACATCAACCTTTAGTAGTGGCACTTTAAGTAGGCTGTGTGCTGTGCCTACTGTTAGTCCTATTTTTGCAGCACTGGCGGGCCACAACTTGAAATTGACGACGGGGCCAAAGCTCTGATCTATTTTTGATTTGAAGCCTAGTTTAGAACCATTTGAGTCGTAGCTCAGCCTTTACAAATCGGAGAAGGGTATTTGTTGCGGCTTTAAAGTCATTTTGTGAATAACTGTGGATAGCCTTGAACTGCCTCAAAAAGTGGCTCAGACAAGTCACGATAAGCCACAATAAGAAGGAAAAAAAATAGTCAACAAAGCTTGGACATTAACTCCAGCAAATAATCAACAGTACAGCTAACTGTGATATCACCATGGAAACTTATTATGGCCATGTCCGAACTCAATTGGACGCAATCTTATTGTTCGAAGCATGTAGACTAGGAAAGCTGTCTCGCATACGTCGAAGGTTATCTGAACGAGAAAGGCTGGCCATCCGATCCGGGTCAGTGTTCGTTTGGGACGAAACTGAAGCCGGCATGAGAAGATGGACCGATGGTAAATCCTGGAGTGCATCGAGAGTATCAGGTTCTTTCTTGACCTACCGTGAAATGGAAGGCCAAAGACGAACAGGCCCTGATTCTAAAAAGCGCAAAAGTTCTCTGCCTGAAACTGATGAGATAGAACCTATTTCCGAGACTTCTGAAGACAGTGGAGTGAGCACCGAACGATCTCGATATAAGCCTGGGGGCCTGTTTAAGCAATCTTTCTCTATTGTCACTGCTAATGGTCTCAAGTTTCATCTTATCTCATACTATACCAAACAGGATGTCGTCAATCGTCGACTAACCCAACCTTCAATGGATCCTAAATTAAAAGATATCCAAATATTTATCCCTCTCTACCCTGACTCTTCAACATCTGTCTCGGTGGTTACTCCGGCAGTAATCACCGGCTCACTACTTAGTCCGGAGAAACCTAATCATCATCAGGAACTTAATAGGGCAATGGTGAACATTGGAAAGAGACAAGACTATGTTTCACAGGAACCTCTGAGACCTCAGATGCTAACGGTACCTCCTTCACCACATGCTCCACATCATACACAGGCTCCTCGGTCACCAATGTATGCTCCTTCTCAATTGCCATTATCTACTAGCATGAACTGTGGTCCGTCCTTACCATCCCTGTCGCAGTTCAAGTCCCAGTCAACCGAGAGCCCTTTCAATATTGGAGTTGACACAAGTCTTGAGGGCAGCGAGAAGTCACATAAGCGAGTCAAAAGCGAACACTTGTCTCCTCAGCTTCCTAGCCCTCCAATCTCGGTGATTGGTACTAGTCCTTCATATACCTCTCAAAGTCTACACTTGCAGCCTCCAGACATTGCAATAGTCGACAGTGAAGATCGCCGGGCCCTTAGTAAATTAGACCGTCATTTTAAGGTTTAACGTGATACATGCGTCGAGGGAGAGTCAGCATGTCGAAGATGTGTAAAGAATTTGCATCCTTTCCTGATAAATGGACAGTCACAGTATGGTATTATTTTCATCAGTCATCCTCGAGTCGCTCCACTCATTCGCTCTCTTATTCTGCCAATAATATTCCTTTCTATCGCAGCTTTTCACAGCACTTGGCACTCATTAATAGCGCGCTTAGCTATCCTTTTCTAGCATCCCCTCACCCCCTCCTCCTCCCCCTTCCCCCTCCAGGCCCGTTCATCTTCCGTACCCCCAACTTCCTTACAAAGAGCCGCCTCAAAGAACTACCGAGGACGATACCCTAAGTGCATAACGCCTGCCGTGGATAGATAAGATTGGACCGCTTGAGCCAATGAGACGAGTGATGACGCTGAAAATGCAAGTCTAGTAGATGGAGTATGATAACGTTCTCAAGAGTCCATCTTGAGTAGAATCGAATTCAATATTGCCTTCTGATCGGAATACTCCTCTCCTACCTGGTGGGGCAATTATCTTTTAGGCGCGATCTCTGGATCAGAGTTCTCCTCAACTGTCGTGTGGGAGTTACTACCATCAAATTCTCTATGGTGCCTGGATGACCCTGCAGGTAGATGTACACGTCATGCTGCATGCTACTTGGCGAGTTCACTAGAGATAGGCTGAACTTTTTAGCTTCTGACCAATATCCCGTTCACACTGATTGGTGAAGCTGCTGATCGTTTACAAATACAAGCCCATGATTATGGCCAAACCCCACTATTAACCATGGCGATCTAGAGATAAGATGCCACTTGAAAACGTATAAAGAAGCAGTCCGATCCGTGGCTAGAAGGGACAAGGCAATTTCTGTTGGAACTTTGAACATCAGTCGTGATGGGATCATTTTCCAAAGTTTTGAAGAAACTCGAGACGGCTCATGATCCTGACCTTAGTAGTAGAGAGCTTTTTCTCCAGAATGATGACCTGAAACCAGTAGAGAAATCCCGACGCAAATGGGGGTCTCTCAATTTTGTGGCGTTTTGGATATCTGATGCGTTTAATATCAATACTTGGCAGATTGCTTCCTCAGGAATACAAGTCGGTCTATCATGGTGGCAGGTGTGGATCACAGTTTGGCTTGGATATCTGATTTCTGGAGCGTTCATTGTGATGGTAGGGAGAATTGGAGCAGTGTATCATATATCCTTTCCAGTAGCCTGTCGAGCTTCTTTTGGAATCTTCGGATCATACTGGCCAGTATTGAATAGAGTGGTTATGGCCTTCATTTGGTTTGGAGTTCAGGCATGGTTGGGTGGAGAGTGTGTCCAACTGATGTTAAGAGCAATTTGGCCCCACTCTCCGAAGATGCACAATGGCATTCCAAGTTCCGGAACTACCACCTTCGAGTTCTTGTCATTCTTCTTATGGTGGCTGTGTGTCCTACCTCTACTTTGGTTCCCCGTTCATAAAATTCGACATTTATTCACAGTGAAATCTTATTTATCTCCAATCGCTGGCATTGGCTTTCTCATCTGGACTATCAAAAAAGCTGGTGGAATAGGGCCTGTAGTCCATCAGGGCAGTACCATTCATGGATCAGAACTAGGATGGGCATTTGTTCAATCACTTATGAACTGTATAGCCAACTTTGCAGCTCTGATCATGAATGATCCTGATTTTTCAAGATTTGCAAAAAAACCCTCATCTGCATACTGGTCTCAGTTTCTAACAATCCCACTGTCTTTTGCTATCACCTCATTTATTGGCATCATTGTATCCTCAGCGTCTACTGTCATTTACCATGACACAATTTGGTCACCATTAGATGTGTTAGGTAATTTTTTACAATCTAACGATAGCGGATCTCGCGCAGGAGTCTTTTTCATCGCTGCTGTGTTTGCACTGGCCCAAGCAGGTTGTAACATAGCGGCTAACTCTGTATCTGCCGGCACAGACATGACAGCTCTATTTCCTAGATTTATCAATATTCGACGAGGAAGTTACATTTGTGCTACAGTTGGCTTTGCAATGTGTCCTTGGAAACTACTGTCATCATCTAACCAATTCACAACTTACCTTAGCTCTTATACGGTTTTCTTATCCTCAATTGCTGGGGTCATTGCTTGTGATTACTACCTTGTTCGCAAGGGAAAGCTACTTATCAAGGATCTATACTCTAGCGATAATGGCACTACTTACATGTTCAAATTCGGTATCTCATGGAGGGCCTATGCCAGCTATCTCTGTGGTCTTCTTATCAATATTGTTGGGTTTGCTGGGTCTGTAGGCGCTAAAGTACCAATTGGTGCTGTCCGCATTTTTGATCTCAACTATTTTTGTGGCTTTCTAACCGCAGGGTTGGCCTATTACGCGATTTGCTGGCAATGGCCAGTCCCTGGATGTAATGATAAGTTCAGTGAAGCGGAAGCAAAATTTTATGATGCTGAACATGACAATGAGGAAAGTGATAATGATCCAGAAAAGGTAGATTATGGCGTTGAGACTTACGAGGTTGATGGCAACACGATTCTGTCTGCGTCTGCGGACAACAGAAAGTTGCCTAAATATCAAAAGTTTATCCCTACAAATTTGGTTTCTCGGTTTAGAAGGATTGTATAGTTATTACGATAGTGCCAACGGCAAACCAAAATATCTGTACCAATAAATTTGTTTTCAAGTCATATCATACATTCTATGCATTTTATTGGACAACGGAGAGCAAATAGCATACTTAAACTGTCGCTATCAAACCAGCAATTTAATTATGACTCTTCTCGAATCTGAGATGGAAGAAGTACGAGTTGACGTATCCGAAAGCTAGTAAAGCCAGAATAGCATGAATCTAAAACGTTAGTACAATAGTTACCACAAGCATCACTTAACCTTGGCGACGGTATAGAGCGTCTCCTTCCTCTATAAATCGTAAATTCGTGTTCCTTGCTACTCACCAATGGCTTGCCAGTATCACCGTCAACGAACTTTGACTTGTATTTGCCCACAAATCCAGGCAGAGGCGAAGGCTGGGCCTGTCCACGAGGAAGAGCCTTGTAGAATGAGACAACATTCGCCATGCGTTTGGCATTGGGAGCAGAGCCCAAGTTCTAAAAGTTAATAAGCTGTATAACTTCAAAAACATTCGGTTCACTATACAATCTTCTTATCAAACCACCCCCTCTTATACCACCAGATTAATCACTTACAGTTGGGGATGCAACCTTAGGAGGAATCAAGGTCGAAAGACCACGCTTAGCAATGAATGACATCGTTAAATACCTTACAATTCACGAAGCCTAGCTTTACCTCTAGTGTCGTCACGGTAAGGTTTTTCTATTCGTTCTGGGACTAAGCCTTACAGCCTGTGATTGGCCGGCTCCCACATATACGGCTGGACTATACCCATTAGAAAATGGTCCCATATATACGTAGGCGTTAGCTGACACACAGTATATTGTGGTACCGATGATGAGGTTTAAAAGTGAGCCGCATGTCCTGCGGCTTCTGCAACAATTAGGTTGGATAGACTGATATCAATAAAAAAATTATTGTTACTTTGAAAGCTGTAACATTGGCAATTAAGATAAGCTAATTGCGTCTGCGATACTTTTCAAAGTAATGGGCCACTGGCTAATTCTTGGATAATTGTGCTATTATTTCGTGTCCTGTTGCAACTGCTTTTGACACATTTATTGTAAGCGCTTTTTGCCCCCACTATTTGGCAAACTCGATTGCAAACGCCTCTTGAGACTCAGTCACACTTTGAGTCATTCTGAATCATTGGGTTCTTCAGTTTTGGTTAATAGCTGTATGGGTCATTTCCTTATTGTTCGTCTATAAAGTGTGAATTGAATTTACCAAGGGGCTTTTAAAGTGTTGTGAATGTACTTGGTTTTTCGATAAATACAACCGAATATTGGTGAGTAGCATGTCTTCATTGAATGAATTGGCTGATCCGGGTGGCCCACCTGTGGAAGAGCTTCTGGAAAGACTGCAAATTTCGGCAAATCTGTCTGACAAACGTGGTAGAGCACGTAGGAATGAATTCTCTACCTGGGATAATCCTAATATCAAGATCACCGGTTGGAAGTTCAATGAATGGGATTATTATTCTTCAAAAGTCCAGCTGCCAGTTGCAGCTCGAGGGCTGTTCACGAATGAAAAAGGCATTGTGATTCGGGGATATAATAAATTCTTCAACATCGATGAAGTCTCTTTTACAAAATGGGAAAGTATTGAAAGCAACACTCAGGGCCCATACTATTTAACCTCTAAAGAGAATGGTTGCATCATATTCATGGCTGGTCTAGAAGATGGTTCCTTACTTATTACCAGCAAGAACTCTACTGGTCCCACTTCAGTGGTATCTCAAGAAAAATCGCATTCATGGGTCGCAGCACAATGGGTAGATAAGCATCTGGCCAAGCGAGGTTTAACCCGAAAAGACCTAGCTGACGAGCTTAGACGCCTCAATGCTACAGCAGTTGGTGAGATGTGTGACGATAGCTTTGAAGAACATGTTCTGCCGTATACTGGAGATCGTGCAGGTATCTATGTACATGGAATCAATTTGAACACTCCAAGGTTCGCGACATACCCCTGCGAGGATGTGGACAGATTCGCGGAAAAGTATGGGTTCTTCACCACTCCGTACACTGTTGCCAACACTTTGGATGAACTGAAAGCTTTCTTGCATTCTTGTGAGCTCACAGGCCAATGGAATGGTGTTGACGTAGAGGGGTTTGTTATCCGCTGCCAGTCTGTATTAGACGATGGTTCTCAAGGGGACTTCTTCTTCAAATACAAATTCAAAGAGCCTTACCTTATGTATCGAGACTGGAGAGAGGTAACTAAAAAGTACCTGTCAGGAAAAAGCAGAGATGATATCAAGGTGAACAGCAACAAGGCCGTTACCATGCAGTATTTAGATTTTGCGATCAAGGTTCTTGAAAATGACCCGGTTTTAAGAGAGCAGTTTGCCCATAATCATGGCATTATAAAGTTGCGGGAGATGTTCTTAAACCATATTGGCAAACAGGGAATAGAGCTTGCAAATTTGAAGGATGTCGGAGGGGTAAACCTTGACAATGAATCTTTGAATACAAGGAAGTTCGCTATACTGCCTGTGGCTACAATTGGATGTGGCAAAACCACTCTATTCGCATCACTAAACAAGCTTTTTGGTTGGGGTCATATTCAAAACGACGAACTGCAAGTTAGTTCCAAGAACAAGAAGAGGGTTCTTGTACAAGGAGCAGTTCATTTGTTGCATAACAAGCTCGCTGTGATGATTGATCGTAACAATCATCAATTCAGGGAACGAAGTCAGATTTTTGATGACATGAGTCAACTGCAATCCAACCTTCAATTTGTATGTTTAAACTTTTGGCCACAAGACTTAGTGTCTAAGGATGAGCTATGGAGCGTCACTCAGAAACGAGTTGAAGCCCGTGGAGACAATCATGCGACTATCAAAGCATCGCATACTGGAATCAATCAGATCGAGTCTATTATGAAAGGGTTTATTACTCGATTTCAGCCATTGGTTCGAGAGAGGGATCCAGATGCAAGGTTCGACTACATCATCGATTTGGATGTCTCAAAGGGTACTCGTTACAATTTACAAGTTGTGATAGAGGGGCTGCATAAACATTTTCCAGAGCTAGTTCCTGAGTTACCGCGAGAGTGTGATATTGACGCTGCATTCAATTACGCATTAAATTACACCCCAGTGCCTTATAAGCCTCCCCCTGAGATCTTATCACCAATGCCGAAATCTAGTTTCAAGAAGGCTAATTCCGGAACAACCGAAAGCAAGAAAAAGGAAGTTCGAATCATATACTTCAACATTGACGTTTTCAATAGCTCTGAGATTGTAGATGCTATTGATAATTTCTTCCAAAAGAACGAAAATGCTGACGCCACAACGTGGAACAATCTCAAGAGTCAGGGCCACGTCAAGTCTGACATGCACATCACAATTGTTCACATGAATGGTAGTAGTGATAGAGCGTTCTCTATTTTTCAACGTCTTCAGGGTGAGTTTTCTGACAAGGTGAAATCTGCAAAAAAAGGACAGAATGTTCCATTGGGTATCAAGTGCAACATTCATATCAACTCACTCGCATTTAATGACAAAATTCTGGCCCTCCGAGTGTCAATTGAGTCAGATAATACTGATATATCACAGGGGCCCTCCCTTCCTCATATAACTGTCGGGCTCTTACCTGGGGTTAAAGCAGTTGAATCCAACTCCATGATTGTGGCGACTGGATCCACCGTATATCCGTGGAACATAGAACCGAAGGTTATCAAAGACCAAGAGCTGTGTGCATTTGTTAATTGATTTGGATCATAGCTTTGGCTTTGGATGTTTCAAACTTGGTTTTCGTATAACCTGATCTATATAACTTATCTACAGCTTAGAAAAATCTCCGTTGTGAACCGTCAGTGCCTCGAGGGTTGCAATTGCAGAATACAGTCTATTCTCAGCCTCCTCAAATACTAGGGATCGGTTTGAATAAAACACTTCGTCACTAACCTCTTCTGGCTTTCGTGGTAAGCAGTGCATAAACTTCCAATTAGCCTTTGCTCTGCCTTTAACTGCCATCTCTTCGGTGACCTGATACCCTGAGAAGTCACGCAATCGCTGAGCTTTATCAGCTTCCTGGCCCATAGAGACCCATGTATCAGTGACAATGACATCTGCATCGTTCACGGCCTCCAATGGGTCGTTGTAGATATCAAATACAGAATTAGTTTCCGAGCCTGCTTCCTGGACTAAATCGACAATTTTGCGACTCACAGAATGCCCTTTTGGAGTAGCAGCGGCAATATTGATGCCTGATTTTGCACAAGCCAATGCCAGATCGTGTAACACATTATTGGCATCTCCTACCCACGCAACCTTGAGTCCTTTAATTTCCCCAAAATGTTCTCTGATAGTAATCAGGTCGGCAATAGCTTGAAGAGGGTGGTACAAGTCTGATAGTGCATTGATGACTGGGACAGACGAGGATTCAATCAAGCCTTCAATATCAGAATGAGGCCCCACTCGAGCAACGATACAAGAAGTCATGGAAGAGATGACTCTGGAAGTATCGTATAATGACTCGTTAACTCCCAGTTGGATATCATCCTTGCCCAAAAACATGGGTAGACCACCTAGAAAATTTACAGCTGCTTCAGTAGAGACTCTAGTACGAGTCGACCGCTTTGAAAATGTCATAGCTACAGTCTGACCATCCAATGGCTTACCAGCTGGTGAACTGGCCCCATATAATCCATTGCGGATGTTTCTCTTATGGGTAATGCCTCGGTTCACGACGGCCGAAAGCTCCCGTGGCGTCAAATCAGCAATTGACGTCAAATGGCGGGGCTTAGCAATAGCATTCAACAACGAGCGAGTCAATTGCATTTTGATGTTGTTGTAAGTTTCAAAATCTCTTCTGGACTCTTAGTTGACTCATACGGAGTTTGGGGAGCTGGTGGTGAGGCTGCGCGGCGGAGTCTGGAGCTCAAGCAAGACGGGAGATAAAAGCTTGAGGGCGTGAAAGATAAGCAGGTTATAGATGGTAAAGATGAAGTAGACTATTCTGATAATAAATAAAGACATTATATACAATGTGGTGTAGAGATTCATGAGGATAGTCCATTCGGATTCAAGCTTCATCGCGGATACTTTGACGACTGAGAATCGCTCCTTCGGCTTGTTGTAAGTCCAATGACGCTTTTTCCATCGATTCCTGTAGTGATTGCTCTTGATGATCAATTCGTTCCAGCTCTCCTTGAGATTCTGTAAGTAATTCCTGGTATTCATCTCTTTTCAGTTCAAGGTCCGACAGAATTTGTTTGAGATTTCTCAGTTCCTTGCTGAAGTCCGGTTGTTTTGCCGAAGACAACTGGTGGTGTAGCCTAGTAGTAGATAATTGTGCGTCTACCGTAAATATATCTTGCTCCCTGTCATTAGTACGATCAATATTACTGCCCACACCTCCACCACCTCTGCTTCCCACTCCCTTACGAATCTGATCGCTGATCCAGTTATCATTGTCAGAATCCGAATCCTGTGCAGTGTCCAATATAGCGTCAGCTATCTCGATTCGCCGTCGTTCTCTTTCGACATCTTTCCTTTGTTGACCCAACTCAAGCATCTCGTCTTCAAATCCTGCACCCTCATCAATTTCAAGACCTGAATTCATCAGCTCTTTCTCTTCTTCAACTACTTCTGGATCAAATTGCTCTAAATGAATAAAATCGGTGGACTCTGGTTGTCCTTGTGATTCCTCTAAGTTCGTGGAATCAGTATGATCCCATAGTGGTTTCGAAACACTAGATTTCTCTAGAGATGGACTGCTGTTTGAATCCACTCCATTAGAGCTTCGTTTTGGTCGCGAATTTTTACGTAATTGTTCAATATCTTCTTTAGAATAGCTAGTGTGCGCTTCAATGGTAGATTTGGGCTGGGTTTGTGGTTCGTTCCCGATTGCAACTGGCTCACTTCTTCGAATCCGCTCCTTTCGCTGCTTCGATTTCTTTAACTGGAATGCTACCTGGTCATCCTCTGAATCCTACAGTTGTTAGTAAAGTTGGCAAAGTGATACTCAAGGCTATATATACTCCCACACCTCCATACAATCTCGCTCCCGCTCATCTTATACTCACCTCTTCATTGAATGAAGCTGCTACTATCTTTTTTCGAGATTTTAAACCACGTTTGAGAGTATATGATTCTGTCTCATCATCACCATCTTCGTCATCAAGAGCTTTCACTGTCCGAGGTTTCGATATTTTCTTACCAAACATCTTTCGTTTGATTATTCTGCCATCACTCCTCCGGTACCTGTATGTATTCCTGTCTAGCATCATATCATCGCCCGGCTGATTTATTGTGTGGTGTATATTTTGATAGCATACCCATCCCGCGTCATTCTTGTAGCTTAAAAATGCCAATACGAACTATATGAGAATAGTACTAATGTCGTCTGGCTGATTTAGTTAGCTAGCTCCAGCAACACAGAATAATGCTCTCTACAGGATTGAGGGTATCCTATCAGGATAGTGTCCTCATCCAAGGTTGACTGATTGTGTGTCTAAATAGGAAATTACAAGGCTAGACCGGGTTCCGTTAGGGTTCTTTCTCTCTTTCTTTCGATACCGGTTAAGAGTTGTGCTATGAATGTGGTGAACGCGATAAGAAGTCATTTGTTGCAATCAACTTCTGGAATTGCTTAAACAGAACCCTCGTTGAGGAGATGAGGACAAATGGTTGCTCGAAGCTTTGACCGTCTTCTTTTGGACGGAAGCAAATGTTGGCAACTTGCCATCTCACTATCGGTCATTGCCTTTTCTATGCTAGTTCACCTTAGGCTTTCTCTTTAATGACAGGAAATTCTGGTTTAGGGAACACTAGGTGTCTACGATCATCTGAATCAAATCAATCAATTAATTTCTCAGGGGTCATTCCACCAAAAGTAATTGGCTTGGTATCAATGTAATTCAGATTTCCAGTTCTTTCCTGGAGTGGATTTCGGAGGCCATATATATGAATGAACTTTGCTAAACTAGGACCGGGTTAGGCAGTTGCCTGTATGCACGAGAATTAACCACAGTATAACGTTTTTGTGAACGAATATTGAGTGTTGTTCTTAATTGGAGACTCTTATTATATACGTCTCATTATGGTGAGATTCAAGGCAGCACTAGCTAGTACCTCTTTTGCCTTGTACTCACTAGTGGATGCGATTCCCTTGAAAGCGCCACAGTATCTCGCGAGCGATGAACAATATGAACAGAATGTGAAAGAAAAGACGAAGTATGCAAGAGATCTTTCCAATGAGCGTGATGAACTAAACTTAGCCGACAAGTTAATGACAGACACAGCTTTGTTCTCTACATCCCGAGCCCAAGGCTCTGAATCTGACATCGCTGTCAGCAGTGCTATTCCTGAGTATTTCCCTTTTGATGATGTTCCTGGTTTGCCTTTTGATATTTCGGATCAGACTCCATCTATGACATCTGATGATATCACAACATGGGTTACCATACCCATAACCGTAACTGTTACGGCATCGAGACGCTCGTCTGGAAGTTTTCCGGTTTTTACGGAACCCTCTTTCACAGATTTTCCTGGTGTCTCTTTTACAGAATTTCCCGTTGCATCCTCAACAGAGTCTCCCGGTGCATCTATCCCATATTCTTTGTCTGCTTCTACAGCAGAGCCTTCTATGCCTGAGCCTACCGAGAGTAGCTCATATATGCCTCGGACTACTACGATAGCGTCACAATTACAGGGATCTAGCGCGCAAACTGCCTCTAGATCTAGGTCTGATGACTGGCCGTTCCCATTGTCTACGGCCTCTGACGTCTATTCTTATGGTCTTTCGACCTTAGTGCCTAGCTCTTCCTCAAGGGAGTCCACCCGCGATTACTGGTCCGAGCCGGTTTCGACGCTATATGAATATTTTAGTCGAAGCACAGGATCATCAAATTCTAGGACTACCCCGAGTCTACTCTCTTCAATTCCTTCTAGTTTGGCTACTCTTCCACTGGCGAGTGCGCCACCACCAATCGTGCCTGCCCCTACTCGGTATCCCTTGGGCGAGGAGGATGGAGAGCCCAATATTGACCCAGGATTTCCAGGTTCAGGACTATCTAAATCAGATGTCCTGCACTTATTGAAATATGCTACCTCTGAGAGAAGCAGGTTAGAGATTCTTCTCAAGTTTGGTGGCAATGATTCGTTTCTGTTTGATTTTGTGAACCCTCCTAGAGACTCGTACCAGGTATCAGATAGTGGTTCTGTGGTGCTAGCTTCTGGAGACAGCTTCCCAGCGATTTCCGGGACTGGGCTTTCCATGGCGTTTTTTACGTTAGAAGCATGTGCAGTAGTACTGCCACACTCCCACCCGAGAGCAGAGGAAAGTATCTTCCTAACTTCTGGCTCTCTTTTTAGTCAATTTCTTGCTGAAACGGGCGAGCCCTTGGTGTCAAATTCCCTTTCTACTCATCAGGCAATGCTTTTCCCTCAAGGATCTCTTCATTATGAGTACAATCCTACTTGTGAATCCTCACAGTTTTTGAGCTCGTTCAATTCTGATGATCCCGGGTTCTCTATGGCAGCACCTGCCTTCTTCTCAATGAAAAATGATGTAGTTCTAGCTGCTATGGGTGCGCCACCTCTTGGGGCCTCCGATATTGATAATCTTCGCCAATACTTGCCACAAGGGGTCATTGCGGAAGTGGAGTCCTGTATGAGGACTTGCAAGTTGAGCGGAGAAGACATTACAACTGAATATTATTCATCAGAAGAATCCGCAAGCCCTGTCAGGTTGAATGTTAAACGAGATCTCCCCGAACAACAAATTGAACCGAAGGAAAATGATACATCCTTTGAAAGTTCGGTAATCCCAGAGGGTTCTATTCAATTAACGAAGACTGTGGGCTCAATCGGATCTATAACAAGTGTTAAACCTGTCAGTCATTTGTCATGGATGACTGGCGTTCCTGCACCTCTTCCAACTGTTAAACCTATCAGTCATTTGTCATGGATTACTGGTGTTCCTGCACCTCTTCCATCTCGGACCTCTTCAGTAGAATCGCTGGACTCAGAGCCTGCAGTATTATCTGCTGGATATGATTCAAATCCTCATGAACACTCAGAAGACAAATCATTTTCAGTTGAAGCTCCCACCGAGAATTCGGAGAATCACGATGATGCTTATCCCGCAGTTGAATTGGATTCGTGGTCGGATGTTTTCAAAAATTGGGGAATGACAGGTTCCCGCAGAGAGGACGATGAGGAAGACGAGGAAGACGACGATGATAGTTTCAGTTACCATGAGAAGGGCAGAGGTGATGAATATCCATATTCTTTCAGCGACTGGGATGAAAATGACCGTCAGCGAGAGTCAGACTTTGCTGTAGAGAGGCAGAGAGAATTGATAGAGCAGCGAGAAAGAGGATGGCAAGATGCAATTGCTGACATTGAGCGGGCCAAGAAGTTTGAACAGGAGCGAGATTACTGGAGACTGAAAAATAATGGACGTGATAGCGGTCCTCGACCTCTAACGGAATATGATAGGAACTCCACTAGTGATGGGTATCGTAGGTACGACTCAGAGAAATCGCGTGATTCTGACAGAGACCGATATTTCGACAGGGATAGGGATGCAGATCGGGGTCATGAATATTTTTCAGAAAGGGACCGAGCGAGAGATGATGATCGAGATCGAGACTATTATGAGCGCGAGAGAGATCGAGACCGAGACCGTGATCGAGTCCGAGAACGAGATCAGGAACGGGGTCGTGATAGAGATTATGGTCGTGAGGGTGAGCGTGAATTCAGTCGAGATAGGGAATTTGGAATGCACAGAGACCGTAACCGAATTCGTGACCGCCCTGGTGACCGAAGAAATTTCAAGTCTCGACAAAGTGTCGATCCTCGTAATATGACTAGGGGGGTTGGCAGTAACCGACGGTTTTCAATGCGGGGCAGAGGTAATCGTCTCAATCGTCTTTCCGCAATAAGCTCTGAAGACGAATCTCGGCTCAATGCAGCACAGAGAGCTTCCAGACACTATCAAATGCGCCAGCGCGCAAAAGATCGGACTAGGAGAGAACGTGTTGCGCTAAAGAAAGACAATGAGGAAACGTCAAAGGATCTACAGGAAGCTGAATTTAAGAGTGGGACTAATGGCATGAAAGATGGTTATATGGGTGAGATTAATGGTCAAGACAGCTCTCATAAACTCGTACCTGGTCCTGAATCAGGAAAGGGACGCATTCCTAGTCTAGAAGCAGGAAAGGATCGCATCTCGCGAGAAAGAGAAATTGTCCGTGAAAGAGAGGCAGCTAAAGAACGTGAACGGGAGCGTCGTAGAGAAATGAGAAACAGAGGGCACTCCCAACTTGATTATGAGAGGGATCTTGACATGGAGTCAGAAATGGGCCGACAGGGAGAACTACGTAGAGAGCAGGGAGGTTACTATGGAGACCAGTCATATCCATACTGGTCCTCAGATCCTTATTGGAGTGACACTGGAGGTATGCAAGGTAGCTATGATGATCTCGACAATGATTACGGTGGAGGGATGTATGGGGATTTTGATTATGGATACCCTAATTACCAAGATAATCGCAGATATTATGATGAGCCCGTTGTTTGGGATTCCTATGGTGATGCGTATTTTGATGATGAAGAAGAACGCTTTGATAATCCTGATTACGCAGATGATTGCGATGAGAATTCAAGCTACGGCAGTGGGTATTACTCACCAGAGGGTTTATCACGCCCATTGGATAATCGACCATCATATCGTTTATCGAGCACCAGGATGCGACCACAGCCATATCTTGATAATGGACCACAAGGAGCTAGCTTAAGGGTGCGCCGGCCCAGGAAGTTGAAGAGTAAACCCTATCTGAAGCAAGCGTTGCCCATATCACAAGCCGGTGTACCTATGGAGGACAATGACAATAATCAGATAAGCCACGAAGCGGAGGGATTGGATGAGATACCTGCGTGATTCGCTGAAGACCAATTTAGGTGGTAGTACATATTCAATATGATATACATCTTGCTTTCATTATAGCTTCGAAATAAATAATAGTTAGTTGTGCACTCATTAGTCTCGCCGACTTCGCTTTCTTGAATCTGGAGAATATCTATGACTTGAACTACTGTTTCTGTGATGGTATTTAACTTCGTCATCTTTATAGTCCTTCCGAGGATAGCTCTTACTTCTCGTCTCATCCCTGTCTCTAGACCTCCCAGAACTATGTCTATGATTGGAATACTTCCTTCTTGTGTCGTGATCATAACTTGGAGAGCGTGTTCGGTCACGGTTGCGGGTGCGGTTGCGATTATTGTCGTGGTCACGGTTGTGCTCCCGATGAGATTCACGATCACTCTGCCTTCCTGCAGATGCAGGGTCCTCATCGATCACTTCCCCAGTCTCTCGATCTCGTTTCACCAATGGAACGTATATACGGTCGGATTGAGCAGTACCTGATTTAGATGTTCCTTTACCCCAAGAGCCCAACTCATCTTGTCTAGAAGACTCTACTTGTTTTGCACCTAAGCCTAAGAAGTCAGGTCTTCTTGAAAGAGAGATTGATAATGGTACATTTCCCGAGGATTTATTCGCATCCTTAGAATTCGAATCGTCTTCTTCATCCTCATCAGGTTTTAGCCCCATCCCTCGTAAAATAGCAGCACCGAATTCCTCAACTGGAACACGCTCATAAGTCTCCATATCAGGAGCATCAGGCCGCGATTCCATATCCAATTGGTATGCTTCTCCTTCTGACGCTCTTGGTATTTCTTCATAATCATCATCTAAGTCGTTATACAAAAGCTTAGCTTCAGTTTTACTATCATTATCAATGCCCCCAGGAATCTCATCGAGTATGTGATTACTTCCGTCTCGATCCTGATTTGTTCCATTTGTCAATCGGTTGGTAGTAGATGACTTCGGGACTACCAGCCCATATTTCATTGTTTCTTCGACACCATTTTCGGTGGCTTCACCATATTCAGGACCTCTAGGAGTGTAGACTCTTTTACGCACTGCGTCTCTCCAATTCTCATTAGAAGCAGGGACTATAACCAATGGGTCCTTCGTTTGTGGTTTTTTAGCCTCGGAAGAAATAGCCCCAATCTTGGAGTTGAACCTCTCAACCGAAACTTTCTTGGTTTGCGAATTATCGTCCTCTTCGTGTCCAAAAATGGACCGAGCTCTGGAAGTAACTTCTGGCGCTCTCGATCTTTCCTTCGGTCGCAAGGAAAACCCTTTCATCGTGCTGCAAACTTTCCTGAACCACGATTTTCTAACCACTTCAAAAACATAATTATTCTATCGTCTCCGGCAGATAATGGTAACTAATAGGATTTCGGCTCAGCCTTATGAAGTAGAGACATTCAAAACAGCCAGTTAGAACTGCAGAGCATGTGGGTTCAGAGCTGAAATAAACTTAGAAGGGACTATAAAGAGCCCAAGTTATGATCGATGTACATTATTAAGAGGATACCTGCATTTTCCAGCCAGTATATGGCTTGTAGACATGGGCCAAGGATTATACGATTAGCATACTCGACAGATCAGGAGCCAAAACCAAGTATCACGAAGTCTGAGACTAGCAGGAGTACCTCTCAATCTAAGACTGATAATGCTAGTGAGAATAGGAGCGGTAAAAGCTCGATAGAGTCCATTTCTAGTATTGGGGATCTTCCAAGTCAAAAGGATGCGCGACGATTGGGAATTGTAAAATGGATATCGGATAACATGGATAGAGCTCAGGCCGGGCTATTAGCTGCTGGTCAAACTTTTAACGATGTCACTGGATACTCGAGTATCGAGTCCATCAAAAGGTCAATCTCACTCCAAGAATCCTCACTCAATGATGCACAGCAGGATCTGGCTGCATCTCGAAAGCTCTATGCTGATGCAATCGCTCAAAGATCTGATTCGCAGCGAGAAATAAATGAACTGCTGCAGCGAAAGCATGATTGGTCTCCAAAAGACTTGGAGAGATTCACGGAACTATATCGTAACGATCATGTTAATGAGAAGACTGAGTCCGAAGCTGAAAGAAAGGTGGCATTGGCAGAGTCCAGAGTGGAAGAGACCCGAAAGGAGATTGCTAAGCTCATCGGTGCTAGATACCACGAGGAACAGATTTGGAGTGACAAGATTCGCAGAGCATCGACTTGGGGTACCTGGGTACTGATGGGATTCAATATCTTTTTGTTTGTGGTAGTTCAGCTGGGATTAGAGCCATGGAAGCGGCGGCGACTAGTAGGTTCATTTGAGGATAAAGTGAGAACAGCGTTGGAAGAATCAAGTGGGAGTATTCCTGATAGACTTGTAAGCTCTGAACAAAGACTGGACAATTTAGAGCTGCGACTCAACCAAACCGATGAGGCGTACAATGTTGGTACCGGTAGTCAAATCAAAACTAATAATTACAAGACTTTGGTAGGGAGATTGGTACGGAGTTTTGAGAATGGTATCGGCCTAGAGGCTACTTCAGCGGAACTGGCAACTCTATTCACAGCCATTGGAACCTTTGGCATCTTATTAGGCAGTTTAATTACCGCTGCTTGGAAGTAGTCACTCAATTTTGTGGGCTCTGCTATTACTGTATTACCTGAGCCACTCATTAATGGACGCTTGGTGTATACATTTAAAATATTGAGCTTTGTATATCCAGGATCTAACCTTTAAATTGTTCCTGGTCACGCTAATGAGACCAGTCTCAGCGATAAGATAAGATGGTGCGGCAGGCAACGCGTTTCATCATCAGTTCAGCGATTGATACAACAGTACCAGTCTGAATAAAAACTTACTGTGCAACAGCTTGGGCTCATTCATCTAGAGAAAACGTAGAGTTCTCTTTTTTTTTTTTTTTTTTAATAATTGCTCACCAAAAGGTCACAACACTGCACATGTCTAGCTCTTAACTTATACCATTGGGTATGCAACCGAGTCTATAGAGAGACTGAGGAGTGAGAATGCAGGCGCGAACTGAGAACATTGTACGGCTACTTAATCTCGGACTCTTAGGGACTGAACGGTAGCAGACAAGACGGTTGAAAGTAACTAGAGGCAGGGAGAGCAAAGGCGCCTGGACTCTGTGGCATGTATCATATTTAGTGACTGAGATTTGTGACGGTGGTGTAATGTCATCTGGAAACCTAGTCAATAGGCGTCCGAGCACGCGAGATTACTTGTCATTACCTACCTCAGGTAAACAAGACATTAGGTAAGTACTACGAGTGAATACAATTGCATAATGAGAACCATCCCTAACTTTGACAGAGGTATGTTATGATGAGACGACTTCATACTGAGCTGTATATAATGACGAACAAGTTGTTTCAGACTTGCTAACTTAGAGCCCACCAGAGAACGTTTGAGGGGGCATATATTCGTACCGCAGTTGGTCAGCTCGGATTCGCATTAATAATACTGAAAATATTCTCTCGAGATTATGTTCCAATAGGGATTTTGTATACTGTGTATGGCATGGCAGTGCTCATAATTGCAAGCTATCGCCAGAATCGAGCTCTGCCGTCGCTTTTCCGGAGAGCAGAAGACCATACAGACCAAAGTGTTGATTATTTTGAGACAAGTGGAACGACAGTGCTGCTACTAGGGGTACTGAGTATTATGAATTACATAGTTTTGTTGATTCTTCTAATAATGCTCTGATCTGAGCCGCTACTAATGCTAGAAGGGTAATTGATATCAGTTGCGATTGTAGAAGTATTAAAGTTGTACGAGCGTTGGTATTAACTAAATTAAATAGCATGATATCTACCCCATTTATTTATAAAAGTCAAATTTATCAACATCAGTACCAAGTTTCACTTGAGAAGAATAGGCCTCTTCTAGGTCAGATTGCAAAATAACATATCTGTTCTTGCGCACAGCTCGCAAGCCCGCTTCTTGCATCACTGCAGCAATGATAGCACCCGATAAGGGATCATTGCGTACAATAAGAGCGTCCAAATCGATTTCTGGCGCTAAAGACATCTTTGACGCAATGGTGGTAAAGATAAGACGTCGCTCTCGACGGTCTCGAAGCGAAGGAAACTCAATCTTTCGGTCGAGACGTCCAGGTCGCATAAGTGCAGGATCGAGAGTATCAGCACGATTGGTAGCCATAATAACCTTAACATTAGCAGATTGATCGAATCCATCCATTTGATTAAGCAGTTCCAATAAAATACGCTGAACCTCTCTATCGGCTCCTGTTTGAGCATCGAAACGTTTAGTGGCAATAGCGTCAATCTCATCGATGAAGATAATGGCGGGAGAATTCTCTCTAGCCAGTCTAAACACATCACGAACCATTCGTGGACCTTCTCCAAGGTATTTCTGAACAAATTCAGAACCTACTACTCGAATGAAGGATGCAGTAGTATTATTGGCCACCGCCTTTACCAGCATCGTCTTTCCGGTACCCGGAGGCCCATATAAAAGCACTCCCCGAGGAGGGTCGATTCCAATTTGCTTATAAAGTTCAAACTGAGTTAAAGGTAATTCGACGGCCTCCCGAATCTCCTGCTTCTGCATATCTAATCCTCCAACTTCAGCATAGGTCACGTCTGGTCGCTCGCTTGGGTCCAGCATTGCAATCGACGAATCCGCCTCAGGAGGTAGAATATCAACCAACGCATTTGAGTGCCGGTGTAAAGCTACTGATGAGGATGCCTTGAGTAGTTCTCGATCCAAAGTAGACAATATTCGAACCGCATAGTTGGATCCTGTGGTCGATGATACAATGCCGGTATGCTGATCTATAGGCTCCAAGAACTGCCCAATGACCAGAGGTACCGACTGAATTCTCTTAACCTCTTCCTGAGCTCGGACAAGCTCCCTCTTCAAATGCCGTTGCTCATCTTTGATATAATCTTCTTGGATCGTTAACAGTTCATACTCCTTTTCCAGATTCTTGAGTTGTCGGTACAAGTCATTCTTATCATTTTCACGAGAATTCGACAGTTGCAATTCCACAAGTGGCGATTTACTCTGAGCTACCAGAGGCTTAATTACCTTGGTAGGCTTGATTCCAAGTTCCTCCATAGCTATACTAAGAACGGTTCAAAAACCCTCTTTGATCCTGACCTTATCCTCGATTGCTTTTTCTTGGTCTGTAAGTGCTTTCGAACCTTTTGATTTGGAACTTTCCAGTATTTACACTCCTGGCCCTTTATCGACAATTACAAATCACTGATAAAAGCTCAAACAACAAAGCTGCCTTCAGAAACAAAAAATGATGCACGTGCAGCTTTCTCGCTATTATTTCTCGAGCTGACCTGTCGTATCACTACGTCTGCTCTTTCAGTGGCGTTTATAAACAATGTCGTTCTACTGGGTTCGTTTGACAGCGAATGGGACAGTTTCCAGAAATGTTTCCCACCAGCAAGCACTAGTAGAAGCCCGGTACGGCTGAATAATCGCAGCCGCACAATATTGAAACTACGACTACAAAGCTTATCAGCAATTGGGGGGGTTTTGCAAGATTGATACTAGATGATGTAACTATCACAGATGCTTAGATATGTATTTAGTTTCGATGTCAAATCTACCGACGTCTTCCCTCATCCTGAGTGTCATAGGATCTATCAATGGCTCCAACAAGGAGCTTGACTATCCATAGTGACGGAGTCAAATCTATGCCATGCCTAGACATTTCGTCTTGTTCGACCTCAAATGTTGAAGTACAATCGACCATTCGCCCCACTTCAGGATCAGAATCCAGCTTAGCCAGGAAATCGCGTGCCTTGATGTCATTACCTACTTGAGCGAACTGAAGAGCAAGTGTGCCAGGACCATATCTGCTTCGAGAGAGCTCTTTCTTGGCATTACTGATAGCACTTTGAAGAGTTCCAGATCTTTCACCAGCTGGGTGTCCATCAGTGATTGTGATCACAAGAACAGGCTTGTTGAGAGCATTGGACCTTGCAGGACTGATGACTAGAGGATCAAGAACCTTCTTTTTGAGAGAGGTTCCTAAAGGTGTTAGCCCTTGAAATCGAACCTGCTGTATCATTTGTACGACCTGTTGGTCATTACGGATGTTATTACCACCAGTATCACTATTCATGAACCGAACTTCGATTCCATTGGGATCAAATAAGGATGCTGCATATGCGGTTCGATTAAGAATGAGCTTCAGATCATCAATTCGCTCTCCGTTTTCCTCAAACGACATTGAACCAGAATCATCCACGAACAGTACTATATCGTATAGTGCTAACCGAATCAAATCTACTCCAATCTCATAAGGGATTTGCCAAGCCTTCACCAATTGGTCAACGGCGGGTGCCACAGAAGCAGCGACCTGTTGTAGTCGCTGTGGAGGGTAAAATGCTTGTAAGCCATTCTCTTGGACAGCTCGCTCAAGTGACTTTAAGAACTGGCCACTATTTCCTCCCTGCTGTGGTAGACCTCCCTGCTGTGGTAGACTTCCCTGAGGTGGATAACCTCCTTGTTGTTGAGGTGGATAGCCTCCTTGTTGTTGAGGTGGATAGCCTCCTTGTTGTTGAGGTGGATAGCCTCCTTGCTGTTGAGGTGGATAGCCTCCTTGCTGTTGAGGTGGATAGCCTCCTTGCTGTTGAGGTGGATAGCCTCCTTGTTGTTGAGGTGGATAACTTCCTTGTTGTTGAGGTGGATAACCTCCTTGATGTTGTGGTGGATATCCTTGTTGTGGTGGATAATTAGATCCATAACCTGTTCTCGAATTTTGGCTAAATCCTTGAGAAGAACCCTGAGAACCTTGAGAACTCTGTGAATATCCACTTGAGGCTTGAAAACCTGTAGGTGGGTATCCTCCTTGACCTTGACTATATCCCTGACCACCTTGAGGAGCAGGTTGAGAATAACCAGGTGGTGCTCCGGGCCTATTTTGAGGAATTGGAGGAGCACCGCCACCAGGAGCCAATCCTTGCCCCCCTGGCCCCTGAATAGCTTGAAGTTTACTAGCTAGACCCATAGTTGAATTGTCACCGTATGATCACTCAATGTCAATGCTGGAACTTTATTTAGTTGGTCAGTGGTTTTGTTAATTTCTGTCTCTAACCCACGTTTTCAATGTCCGTTGTGGTTGCTCCGCAGCTGCTTAAAGACTATATATGACACGCAAGAGCGTTCCAATGGGCGTTTAGAAACCAAGGTACATATGACTTCATGGTTGGAGGCTTGGTCATGCATAATGCTTCAAAATTCAGCAAGCGTCAAGCACTAAAAGAACAGCACAGATCCACAGTGGCTCTTCAATTACGACAAGATCCATGGAGAGTTTCACCTAGAAGGGCTCACACTGGTCAGCGGTCTTAATTCCCATTTACTGAGATATCTAAAATCTTTTTGATGGTTTGTGTCCTCATTTCACTGTTTGTTTCCGCCACACCCGCCAAGCCAAGGTGCATTTTAGATTGGGTATGGTGTTCATTGCTGATATTTCGAGTGGTGCAGGTTGAAGGCTGTGCAGGAGGTGTCAATGGGGGGTGTCTTAGAGTCCAGTGATTATTTTAGTAGACGTAGACAATGATGACAACTCTTTATCGTATCCTGTGAGCCCCATAGCCTTTTGAGGTACGTATGTATAATGGCCCTTCTTGCATCCCTAATGGGTTGTCCAACTTCCTTACTACGCTCATCCCTACCCCTGGCACTCAACCCCGGATTCTCCTTGCAAAAGCCATGCGTGTTGTCCCCGGGTGAGAGCCAAGCAAAAAAGCCACTGGGACAATATGATCCAATGGTATTGACCAGGCTACGGAACGGCTCCTAGAGCCTAGCAAACGGAATGGACTTACATAGTTATTCACTTGAATTGATATATCCAAGCTGGTGTTGTTGTAGCAATCAGACTTACCGCTACTGAGTGGCTAACCATAGGCCAACTCAACTGCTGCTCCGGCTGCTTTACGGAAGCGCCAGTCTAACGTCACCCACCCGCCACGATGTGACCCAGCCGTTCCAGTATTCACCCGCGTTTACCGTGAGTACACCAAACCTTAAGTTAGAATGATTAACACTATGCTGGAAGGGGAGGGAATATTGATATAGATTTCAGCAGTTCACAGAGACAGAGTCATATACAGTTTATATACGACTTGGTTCAACAATTTATGACAGGTATCCAAACAATTGGTCTGTTTTCCACCCACCCCTGAACATCTTGAACCAGACACATTTTATCTCTGGTAGCTTGCAACTATAGAGATAAAACTTGTCGCGTGATTGTAGGGAGGTGGTGGTTCGTGAGAGAAGTCGAGTAGTGATTGGTGACTAGCCACTGGTACAGAGATATGTCGGGGATGGAAGCGGGTCCAAATGCTGAGACAATACAGACGTCTCAGGAGACTCAGGATAAATCTCAGGAGCCTGACCAGCTGCCTCTAGATCCTGGGACCAGAGACGATTCGAAAGCTACTGGGAACCATGATAGTAACAATGATTCGAATTTGAGCAATGATAGTGTCAAGGTTAGAACTGGTGAAGGTTCAGTGGATGGCCTTAACACAAAGGCAGATGCCATTAGTACCGATCAAGAAGCTGCTGAAGCCACAGACAGTGGAGGTAATACGACGGACACCACCCAGACTTCAGTTCAAGCACCCGAGTCTCAGTCTCAGGTCGAAGGTAAGTTGAACAGTGATGTATCTACCAAGCCAGCATTGTCACGAACATCTTCCATTATCGGGCAGCAGCCCTCTTTGCCAGATGCCCAGAATGCTCAAAAGAATAACTCTTCACAATGGTCAAGTTATTTCAAAAAGGCACTGTCCAATGTAGAAAACACTCTTGACAAAGTACTGCAAGAACAGTCAGACACACAATCGGCAGATAGCAACCGCACGCCATCACCCTCTAGAACGCCTAGACAGTCTATGCAGGAACGATTGGCTGCTGCTGTTGGTGGAGGCTCAGAGCCTCAAACTCGTGTCCGTGGAAGTGAGGATTCCGATTCTTCATCTACGAGGCAGGATCCTGTTAAATTGTCTACCAGGAGCTCTGAGGATAATTCTTCCAGTTTTGTTCACTCTCCATCACAACCCCAAATTGAAGTGACAGATTCAACTTCAGCTTCTGTGGGTTCTGATCAAGGTGGTAAAAGTCTGGTTTCTAAGCAATCAGATGAATTGGTAGAGTTGCCGGATTTTGATTTGCTTGTGAACGAAGCGAAACAATTGAAGGAACTGATATCCACAATGGAGGAGCAGCCTGATTCGACTGCTATACAGGGTCATATCCAGAAACTCGTCACAGACATTGTGGCTCAGCATTCCTTATTCAAAACTATAGATTCTCATAATAAGGACAGGTTGGAGGTTTTAGAGAACAGGGTTCAATATCTTTCAAATGCCGAAGCGAAGAGAGCCAACTCAGCTAAACTGTCTTCGACTGGTGTGCAAAAAAAGCTAGCCGAAAAGGATGAACAGATTGCTCTACTATTTGAAGAAGGTCAAGCTCTCTCCCACAAAGAACTAAAGTATTCTACAACGATAAAGAAGTTGAGAGCTAAGGAGAAGGAGTTGAATAAAGATGCTGCTACTACCAGTCAAAAGTTGGAACAACAGGAAAAGGAGCTTCAGGCTTCAAGGGAAAAACTTAGATTACAGAGTTCATCGCTCAAGGAATACTCGCGTAGTGCTGAAATAATAGATAGTCTGAGGAAGGAGAGAGACGAAGCGATAGAAAGCAGAGATCGAGTTCAGGTTCAGCTGAAATCTGCAAATTTGGAAGCTCTGAAAGAATCTGGAGCAAAATTGGAAGAACTACAGAAGTTGTACGATACAAAATCTTTGGAGCTACAACAAACAAAGGAGGAAAATTCCAGTGTTGTAAGCGAACTTCGGGCACAATTGAATCAGGAAAGGTCTGAATGGAACAAAACTGAATCCACATTGAAGACGGAAGTTCAAGATCTCGAATCAAGGATGGAGTATTACAGGTCACGAGCAGAAGAATCGACCTCCCGGATCGATGATAAAAGAGATACGTCTTCTTTACACTTAACTAGACAGATAGAAACCCTTCAATCCCAGCATTCGGCGGCAGCGGAGAATTGGAGTGAGATCGAAGCTACTTTGCTCAATACAATCAAATCGCACGAATCAGAATTGGAGCAATTAAAGATGCAGGAGACTCAAAATCGAAGGAGATTGAAGAATTTATCAGAATCACAACATACTACTAATGAAGAAAACGAGAGACTGATTGATGAGGTAGAGGAACTCAAACTGAGCATCGCGAATAATGAGAGCAAGGTAGAAAAGCTACAGCAGGAGCTAGAGGCTGCTACTATAACTAGAGAAGAATTGAGCACTGCACTTGACCAGGCAAGAAAGGAGACATCGGAGAAATTGGCAGAAATTGATTCTTTGACTAAAGAATTGGAATCAATGAATCAACGGTTGACTGCTTTCCAAACGTCCTCTCCTTTGCCCCACTTTTCTTCTGGTCATGACGAACAATCTATTCCACGTATCGGTGCGCCCTACTCACCCTCTCCTAGTTCATTCAAAACTGTTGATGCATTGTACAGACGAAGTAGCTCAGATGCCATAGGGTTCAGTGGATCGAGCACTAGTGGAAGATACACCAGTGGCCTGGGAGTTATGCCCGAAGACAGCATTAGTAGGCATGATTCAATGGAGAACATCGACGAATACTTTGACGAGCATAATTCACGAGAAGGAGGCACCATGCGCAGCAGCTCAAACGTTACCTTCTCCAAGGAACAGGCACCGTCTGGTACCATTAGTAACCCCGGAAGCCATGGAGGTGGTGCTAGTATTCATCTGGTAGGAAAAATGAATACCACAATCAGAAGGCTGGAATCCGAATTGGCCAGTGTCAAACAGGAACTCAGCCAGGCTACCAAGAGTAAAGACAGCGCGTGTAAAGAAGTGATTGATCTACTGAAGCAAAATGAAGAGCTTAGTGCTCGGGCTGATTCGACAGGTCATATGGAAGAACGGATTCAATTACTGGAACAACGAGAGAGAACTGCTTTAGAATTGCTAGGGGAGAAATCTGAGTTGGTGAACGAGTTAAAGGCAGATGTAGAGGATCTGAAAACGATGTACCGAAGTCAGATTGAGCAATTAGTAGACCAGTTGGCTAAGAAGTGATTCGGTCACCAAGCTAGACACGAACAGATCTGGAGATCTCACTTGCATTTATACGAACAGAACTCACGATTTTGAACTACAGCGACAGATACTTTGAGCCTAATATTGAATTCATGGATGAATAGATTCATATCTCAGACACCTAAATATAAAACTAATCCAATATGTATACTCGTGGTACTGGGGAACAAATAAACAAACAAACAAACAAACAACTAGTTGTTGCCCTGCTTAACAGCATTGGCAGTGTGCTCCTCAATATCTATAGATTCCCATGGGTAAGCAATCCATACGTCTGGGAGAGTTCGTGCTGCCAAGTATCGACCCTCCTTCATCATATCTTCAGGAAGCTCGGCACGCTTGGGCTTATCTTTGTTATGTAGAACAAATACGAAGAATCTGGTAACTTCGTCTTCACGACCCAGCTTCTTGGCTTGATTAGCTACATCTTTTTGCAATTCAGAAACAGCATAATGGAGAGTGGTTCGAGTGTCATCAACTTCATCGACGATCAGAATGTTCTTTCCAATTAGGTCTCCACTATGCTTAGACAAAGATGTGAAGTCCAGCCATTGGGTACGCACAACTTCGACACCGGCTTGCTCTACAGCATCACCAGTCCCCATATCTTCATATAGGGACAAGCCAATAGCCTGAATCGGAATGTTCTTAGAACCAGGCTCCCTGACAAATGTACGAAGAATTCTGGCAGGAATGAATCCACCACCACCGATTGCGATCATAAGATCAGGTCGGAATTCTTTGATCCTAGCGGCTGATTCCTGGCATAGCTTGTGAACATTGTTGTACGAAATATAAGTTTTCTCAGACATCTCTAGTGAATAGTCTCTTTAAGATGCAGGTGCTGTTGTTAAGTGTTCCCTTGGGAAATTCTCGAAGGAAAATCTCTGAGAAGACCAGAAAAAAAAAAAAAAAAAAAGAAAAAAGAGAAAATTTAACTTTCTCAACTCGACTAAGTATACATACGGCTATAGTGTCTTAAAACTAGTAAGCGTAACCCCATCGGAAAAGTCACTCGCGAGAGTTTAAAGTGATCTTTAGGTTTTGAGGTTTGAAAGACATGTTCAGTATTATGACACTAAATTATTTACATTTTAAAGAACACACAAAATCTAGAAGATTTGAAAATCGTAACTATTTCATTCAGCTCTACCGTTGACAATAGGTGTTTCATCTTCATCACTCATTGGCTCACCAACTTCCATATCACTTAAGCCAGCATCCTCCTCCTCTGAATCGTTTTCACTAGCTTCGAGCTCAATAAACCCAGAATCTCCATACACCTCTTCTTCAGAATCTCCATCTTCATCAGAATCAACCTCGTCTTCATCATCTTCCTCACCATTGGCTATGTAGGCACCTTCTTCGATATATTCGACTTCGTCATCATCAATTTCGTCATCATCGTCTGATTGCTGACGAGAATTCTTAATGATCACATCTCGTCGGAACTCCATCTGAGAGTGGAGAATCTCCAAACGACCCTGAAGGGCGAGAAGCCGAGGAAGCGAGGATACACGGTCAGCGAGAGTCGAATGAAGAGACGACAAAGTCTTCACTAGATTGGGAATGGTAACGAGATATCCACCGTGCGCAATCATAACCCATTTGATCCACACATTGAGTGGACCTGCTTGCTGTGGAGCACGAGATATCTTTTCCGCCACTCTTTCCAGAAGACGAACTGCTAAAGAGGATTCAAGTTTTTGAATCGAAAGCTTGATCAGATCCTCCTCACGATGAATCAGGCAGGACTCTAGTAGAGAGTGGTCATTAGTACGCAGAGCTTGATTCAAGATAGTAGCGAATGTTCCAGGAGTACCGAATTCTAACGATTTAGAGGTCGTGGATTCAGCGCTTGATTTACCATTTATTGACATCTCGTCTTTCTTAGCTTTGCCATTGATAACTCCAAGAGCATCTAAGCGCTCTGAAAGAGTTTCTTCCTCATCTTCATCGTCATCGGCGTCCAAATCTTCAAGGCTCTGGCCACTGGTGATATTAGCGTTCGCCTCGTTGTACTTATTGACAGCTGAGGGATCCACTGTGGAGTGTTTAAAGCCATTAGGATTTGATCGATGCTGCCTCTCAATCACTACTGAACCCGTCAGATTTTCGCCAGTTTCTTGGTTGATCCAAGAGAAGGTTTCAAAAGCTGGAACGAGTCCATTTTCTAGCCAACATACAGTAAAAGTGGACTCTCCGACAAATACAGATTCGATGGGTACTTGGGAACCTTTAACCACAACACCTTTCTTGGTTGTAACAGAAGGTCGAATGATTTTGAACTGAATGTCAGACTTGGATGCTAAATTTGCAGCCTTTGATTTGGCACGAGCACCACTGCTTCTTGTAACAGATTTTTCAGCTGCAGCAACCAAAGGATCGATAAACAATTCAACCGATCCATCCTCAGTAGACGCAGCAAGGACGCTGCCATCCACGTTTATGCTAATCGATTGAACCTCCGAAAGACAGGTAAGAATGCCAGACAGTTTTCCCTTTGAAATTGAGCCAACAATAATGTTGCGTTCAACTTTGGAAGATGCCAAGAACAGATCAAGGTTAGAAGGTACCACCATGAGAGTAGTTACCGGGTTGGCGAATCCACCAGGAAAGGATTTTATGACTTTTTGAGTAGAGGGGTTCACAAGATGAACAGATGTTGAGGCAACCAGTAAATGGTCTACATAAGAGTCAGTAGATACCGGAGAAATTATGTGAGTGTCTGGCTCCGGAGATTTGAAGCTGTGCACCTTCTTTATGGTATCTTCATCCCATTGAGTGATAACTCCATCGGTATCGCAGGTCCATAAGCTGCCATAGTCATAGCCAACTGAGGAGATGGGAAAGGGACGGTCATTTTCTAAAGTTGCTGCGACAGAAGCCTTAGATGGTGAATACAGCAGTACAGAACCTTTGGAAGTGCCCATTGCTGCAACGAGGTCAGTCATTTTGATTCCTGATGTGGATCCATTTGTAGTAGCCGAATTTCGCTTTCTCTTCTTCTTTTGTTTCGAATTAGAAGATGTTCCTGAGTAGTTTGCAATTCCGAGTGACTGAACTGAGGTCCCCTTACCTAGAGTATAATCGGCCGTTTGCGACTGAGTGGAGACTTGGTATGCTCTTAATTGCTCAAGATCCAATGACGGAGTCACTGTAAAAAATAGTTGACCACTAGGGTCAAATGTGGACTTTATCAATTTTGAGGACATTATGAACGAAGATGCAGTTAAAGGATCCTTTTTTGATTTTGGGGTTGTTTTCAAAATGCAGTTAGAAACAACAAAAGACTGTGGCAACAATAGAAAAAAAATCTCTATCAGAATAACAACTAGACTCCAATCCTTCTTAAACTTGTGAGTTATACTGAAGATTTATCTTGAATCGAAATGGATCAAACAGAAGCTTTGAACAATGACCAGGGCTAAGTTGAAATAATGGTTTGTGTGACGGACTGATAATCAATAGAACCACTTTACAAATTGCACTTGGCTCCACCAATAGCAAGATTGATTCAATGGACTTTTGTGTTCAGCTCTAGTACTGCTGTTTGGCAAAAATTGTCCACAATTCTCCCAGTATCCGTTATAATGGGCTCGTCACAAGAGGTTTTGTTGGACCAGGAGATTTTTTTTCTTCCCACC
>PPJN03000045.1:0-78326 GCA_003705795.3 Blastobotrys americanus
TTTTTTTGTTGATCCAGCCGATTCTCTGATGTTCATTAATCCGACAGTTAAATCAAGCTGAAGAGGACAAAATTAGAAGAAGCAACAAACAAATCTGCATTCTCACATATAGATGTGTATAATATCATGATGGAGCCACCAGATGTGGCCACTGAGCCTGTGAAAGAAGTTACCAAGCCTTCAGAAGTTACAGAACTGCCGGAAATTGATGAGCTGGTAGAGCTCCGAGGAGAGGGCCGATATTTTGGTACAATTGAAGAGACACTGGGCCAGATGTGCCGGAAATGTCGTAAACGTGGACATATTGCAGCCCAGTGCTCAACTGTTGTGTGTGAAACTTGTGGTAAACATGATGATCATTATACCAAGCAGTGTCCGAAGTCTCAAAGATGCTCGAACTGTGGAGAATTTGGCCATCTGCGTAAGGTGTGTCGAAATCGTCGAAAGGTTATCTTTTGTAACCGTTGCGAATCTCGAATTCATACCGAGGAAACGTGTCCGCTGATATGGCGCCAGTATAATTCATTAGGTGGAGACAAACTCCATATGCCCACAAGTGTTTCATGTTACAATTGTGGCGAACTGGGTCATTATGGTGACGATTGTGAAGTTCCTCGAAAGATTAAGCTGCTTTATCGAGAGGATAGTGCATTCACGTCAAAAAACCTTGCATCTCCACTTCGACGTAAATTCAAAAGCACGTCAAGTGCTCGGCCCAGATCTTTTTTCAATTCTCGAAAGGAATCGGACGATTCCAGCTTGGGATCGCGATTGCAATTTAAAGGTCGACCAAAGAGATCAAAAGAATCAAAGCCTAAGTCTAAGCCTAAGTCTAAATCTAAGTTTCCCGAAGGTCCAAGAGGATTTGATTCTCAAAGATCAGACCATTCTAGACCGAGAGGACCCAAAGGAGGTTCATCGAATTTTAAAAATGAAAACTCCTCAGAGAAATCTACAAGTTTTAACAAGAGGAAGCGCAATCAACGCGATGATCATTCATCTACATTTCTTCCCAAGAGACCAAAGGCTGAATCTTACTCAGATGATGGGCCATTAAGGGGCCCTAAGAAAGGTTTTCGAGCACGATTCAGCAGGAGCTGAGATTCTCAATAACCCAATCACTAACGAATGATTTCCGCCATGCTCTTGATGTATGCCCATGGATTTATTTAATATATAGATAAGATCTCTTACAATAAACGCAGTCCTACTGATTTGATCTCTCACAATTGTATTACGGGGTGAGTTTTTTTTACCATTTTTTCTCCGATTCACTGAAATCATCGTTGGATCCATATCCATGTCGTTCTCTCTCCAATTCTCGATCAAATTCACGTTGCTCACTCAACTCCCAACCTTCTTCTACACTAGAATTGAGTTTTGGTGGACCTGCAAGTGCTGGTGGTGGAGGAGTAGGAGTCAGGGTCGTCCTTCTATCAGGATTTGTACCAATGCGAGAACTTTGTGGATATCCAAACCCGGAGGTGGAGGGTCCTTGTTGTGCAGGCTGGGAAGAAGACTGAGTTTCAAAGATATCATCATCAGAGTATGAGGAACTATCAGATTGTCTCTGTTGTCCTGTTCCCGCGGAAGCCTGATCTCGAATTCTGTCCCAAGAACTAGGAGCATTTCCACTTCCGTACCTCTGGGATTGGTTATAATCATCCAATGGTTGCCCTGGCCGCTTGAAATCAGTGCCATCTGACATTGGAAACTCTGACGACCGTCGATTGCGATCAGTTGGCCCTCTTCCAAGTCGCAATAGATTTATCGGGAATGGACCTGTTCTTTTCCAATCGATAGTTTGAGGGTCTTGCATCACTTTACTGCTATCAGCGGCCGTCATCCGGTAGTAAGTCTCACCAACTGATGGCGGAAACATTGATAAAATCTTGAACGCTTCTTGGGAATTAGCATCATCCAATCGTGCCATATTGTACCTTTTGACATTACCGTACGCAATCGAAGTTCCAAATGTCGCGCCTAAGAATCCAAATACTGTCGACAGCATTCTCGTCTCCGTGACCTTACGTCGCAGAATCCCTCTCTTCGCGAGCACTCGAGGCAACGCAATTCCAGCGCCAGTGAATAGGAGTGAACCTATAGGCACCAGATATTTCTGACTTGCAAACGCTGATGCCAATGTCGCACGCTGCTCAGAAAGAAGCGAATTGTCCGCTTCATAGAACTGTATAACAAGGTTATTCCGGTCCTCAGCCGAAGGATATGGTTTCCCGCTCATTGTCACAAATTGTGAGGCAACTGGTTCAAAATCAAGACACAATCAATCCCTAATATATAAGAAAAGCTTTCTTATACAATGCAAAGCAGGGATGTTCGCAGAATGACAACGACTTGGGACTAGCTGCCTGATCTTAGTTCTTCTCAGTTCCTTATCCGATTAGTGTTGCTGTGCTTTTTGTAGGTGGACTCGGGTTAGGGCTTTTTTCCGTTTCCGCCGCATGTTAGCCGAGGCGATGCGATGTAGACGACACGCGGACTCGTAGCAGGAGGTTAGAGATGGGGTGAAGATATCTCAAGTGTAATCGGTTTAGTATTTGATCGTGACTAATTACATATAACTCTCTAACGTAGTTAATCGACTATAAACTTCCCGTGGCATTCTGTACTGAATCATTCCAGCATAAATCATACAATTGCGACCACTGGATCGAAGATCAGAAATCCTTGCGGTACGAGCGTTGTTAGAATATTCACTGTCTTTGAGAGCGTGTGAAAGCTTGACAAAACACTCCATCACCATGACCAGCAAAACAGGAACATTGCGAGCAATTGAATCATGGAGCCCAGAAAACTGTTGAGCCCGTCGTCGTACCTCTCCGACGCCTGCGCTAGGAGACAGTGAGAGGATACCAGTTTTGTCAACGAATTCCAGTGCTTCTTCCCATTGGTTATTTGCATATGCTTCTCTAGCATCTACTAGAGTGAGAAGAGCATTACAAGTCTCTCGATTGCGGGTGGAAACTCGAGATAGTACTGTAGGGTTATTAGTGTACACTGACATCATGTTGCGTGCGAGCTGAGCAGGGTCTTCAGTAGCCGAAAGCATCAGAGACGCACCGTCAGGGAGTGATGACAGAGGAACTCCAAGCTCAACCACTGAGAGTGTCTCTCCAAGAGATTGATTGATAATAGACACAACTGTGTCATATTCCTCAGATAGTTGGTATAACAAAATAGCATCTGCCGTTCTGCCGTCTTCTCCTGCCTTCTGTGCTGCTTGTTCCGTGATTGCGTGCAGATACTGTTTTTCGTCGTCAAGGTGGATAAGTTTCATTCGTGTTTCAATCGCTCCGGGCTGTCGAGTTCCATCGGCCATCACATCTCCTAACAGCGTAGAGAACTCCCGAGTCTCAAGTACTAGCTCCTTTAGAGCCTCATGACACAAATGGAGATGCTTCTTACCAACATCATTTGGTAAATCTCCATTCAAACAAATCAGTACAAGATAGTCTACTGCAACCCCAGGATCTGACCGTCTAAAATCTCTAGTATAGACCCCAAGTAAACGACCAAAGTTTAAGTGTGGGTTTTCTGCTTTATCCAGCACCAAGAGCTCAGCATCCGCCTTAACTACATCCTCAATCGGTCGTAACAACCCATAGTAAGTGAGGGCAATGGCAAAATGTACCGCATCCATCTGACTGAACGAGTAAAGATAATGAATTGCCCATTCAAAAAGTCCACTTAGCAGTAGCACTTGGAAGTATAATCCAGGATTAGTCTTGTTGGGGTTAAAATGCTTTGCACCAAAGTGTATCACCAGCCTTTGGAGGTCTCGCAATGTATATCGCTCATAAATAGGGTTCATGTCCCCTTCATTTTCTCGGGTCAACGCCAACTGCACCCACAACCAGTCTTCAGTTGTGACAACGACTTCAGGGAACACCTTTCGTGATAGCTCACAACGCCCGATGATCTTATAAAGCGCATACTTGTAAGGGTCATCATCTTCCCCAAGGAACCGTACATACTGGTTGAACTCAGTGTGAAGTCTCTCTAGCAACTCCCATGGTAAACGGTTGTCAACTGAAGTTACATATGCCTTCAGGTACTGTGCGAATGATCGATCAACCTTCTGGAACGCCTTTTCGGATTTCAGAACATATTCCAGTGCTTCCTTTTGATTTCCAGACCGTAGCATGTAATAAACAAGCGCCCAAATTGGTACATTATTAACAAGCTCCAAGTTCTTCCTTACCCATCTTCCATTTCTCGAAAATTTTAGGTTTAGGAATGCTCGAATTTTGTTGAACACCGATGGGACACCACCAAGCTGGGCTTCTTGTGGATGCTTAGCAATCTCCGATTCTATCATCTGAAAGAACTGCTCCTCTAAGAAAGCCCTTGATCCCTTGGTTATTCTCATATTAAGTTCAATTGCGTGGCTAGAAGTAGGGTTCTCAGATAGTGCAGCATATAGTCTTGAGAACTTGCGTTCTTGAACTGCGCGGTCGGTAGTTTCGCCAGAAATCTTCATGATGATTTTCCACGAATCATGCAGTTGTTGTGATCGAGTGTCCTGACCATACGAGGCAGTGACCTCAGCAAACTCATGCGCGATATAGAATTTAGTATGATTTAGTCGAGCAGCATTGAGTCGTTCCACTACCTGAGCGTGTAATTTCGTACGGTTTTGAATCGCTAGAATGGACTGACGCGCTGCAACAGATCCACCAATTGTAGGGCCTTGGGATACAGTCTCCACGTCGGAGAATTTACCCTCTCCAGATATAGGCCCTAACACATATCTCCCTTCGCTGTATTTGCCCCAAGTTCTAGCAACTGCTGCACCTGTCGATACTCGAACATCACGAGATACACCACCGGTAGATGAAAGGTCAGCTCCAGAACCTTGTGGCTTAGTAACAAGCCCGAAGTGTTCACAGATTGCTTGTTTTCGCTGTCTCCAATCAATGCTAATGTTCTGAGCCAAGAAATGATCAAATTCTCGCGCAGTCGACTTGACAGACTCTTCAATCGCAGATAATATCGTCTCCTCCTTCTTTGCCTGGAGATAGTCATCGATATCCACTTCGCTGGACGCTAAGAGTGCAGGTTCGAGAGTTTGTTGGAAATTTAACGACTGCAGGTCCATTGCAATGTTTTCCGCATTGACTCCACTTCCGGCAAGAAGATAGTGCGCCTTTGTATCATTTTCATCGTTCGTACCTTCGCGTAGCTTTCTCGCTCGCTTCTTGATTTCTTTCAATCCTAACTGAATGGATCCATGGTCGCGTGAAGAGTTTGGCAAATTCCGTGACGACTCTAATAGCTCTCTTAACAGTGCTGCCGCGGGAGGTAGAACGAATTTTGACGGAGCCGCAGCATCGTTTGAATTATATACCGGCTGCTCGACCGCTGTAGCCATTATCTTGTCAACAGATCCCTCCTACTCAAACTCTGAGTGTAATCACGACTGTAAAAGATACAAACCTAGCCAGTTTATTGTGGTCCGCATACAAGTTGATGGGTTTTTGAACTCCCGCGGCTGATGATATGCGGCTGTGCTTGGTTTCTGGTTGCTATGGAAACAGTCAGATCAGTCAAACTAAGATCAATAGAAGCATTCAAACTACTTGCTAATTTGTATTATGGATATAGTCAATTAAATAGATAATGCGATTATAAGCATTTATGCAGATATTAGTATTAGCAAACCGTTCGCTAGCAATGTCATGTTGGAGATTGAGTCTTAGTATGGAAGAACTTGTTGGTGGCAGATAAGGTAGCGTGCCAGTCATGGTCTACTGGCAGACGGTTCCTAATCCACCCAGATAATTTACTGCGAATCTGTTCACCAGAATTTTTGCAGAATCGTTGGTCGATTAGTATTATTGAAGCATAGTCATTTGAATGACGAATTGCTCTTCCAATACTTTGGTTAACCGCTCGCATACATACGTTCATGTAGAACTCCCGTGAAGCTTCCTTGGCTGTCTGAGCGCTTCCTCCATTCTCAATGGCTTTCTTGCTAACATACTGACTCTTGGCAACCATCTCAGTCGAGAGCAGATTTGGGAATGGTAATCCAACAAGAATGACTGCCCTAGCCAGACGGTCTGAGAAGTTGATGCCTTCAGACAGTTTGCCTCCAACCACTGAAAACAGTATTGCTCCTTTACCACTGGTGATGGCATCTGAATAGCCAGATAAGACCTTATCCACATCTCCAGCGGTCCTTGGTTCAGAGAACAAAGGCTTGAGCTTGTTTAGCCGATTCCAGATGGTTGTACCTATTTGACCAGGAGAACGTAGGCTTTCGGTGTTCATCCACACTTGTTTTATGCTGTCTAGATATTGATAGCTCGATACGAATACCACAACTCCATCTGGGATAATTGTCGCAAGATTAATAAGAGTCGACCCAAGCTCAGTAATCATCTCCTTAGAATTTCGCTTCTCAAATGTAAAGTGGAACTCCCTTCCCGATGGTCCTGATCCAAGAGTGGACACGCTAAGGTTCTCGGGAGGAATTACATGACCACAGGAAAATAACGACACATCCTCTCGAGGAACGTAAGGGAACAAAAATCGTAAATAGTCATCTACGGGCTCCATTGTTCCTCCAGCGAGAATGACGCACCTTGATTGGTCAACAAGATCCTGGAACTTGGAACTTGGATCCAATAGTAAATACTCTAACTGCAATTCCCCACTATTTGATCTGCCAAAGAAGCAATCTCCTTCAAATGATGGGTTGGTTATTGCCATGAGAAATCCAATCACTTTGAACAACGGCGACCTGGAACCAGTTTCCTCATGCAGGCTTTCATCTTTTTCCAAGTATGACTGGATTTTAAATGCAAGCTTTGATTCTCGAAGATACTTTTCCAACTCTAAGAAGTTGACAACGCTACCAGAACCGTCTATGATCAAGTGCTGAGAAACCTTGGTACCAGGAGCGGTGGTTTTTGCAGGCTGGGCTGATGATTTCTTAAGAAAGGTGTTGAGGGCACCAACTATCTTTATTGTTTTGCCAAGATAGACTCGGTTAATCCCCTTGAGTCTCGTTGAAAACTTGCGGGAGTATATCTGGAGGCCCTTTAATGCCAACGATACTTCTGACAGAGAAACAGAGCCAGAATTCAGCGAAGTCAAAGTATCCATGATGTTATGGGCCTCATCAATTATCACGATGGAATCTTTTAGATCGATTCCAAGAGCAGACCTGGAGGACTGCTGAAACAGTAATTGATATGGAAGTGATACCACTTCAGTAGTGGCCACCGCTTCTCGAGACTCATAGTAGGGACATATTTCAAGGTCTCGTCCTAGTTGCGCTAGATCCTCAATATCTCTAATAGAAGAAAGAGCCCTGTCTTTGAATTCGATCCTTTTGACTCGATCTTGAGGGTCGGAATTGATGGCACGGAATGGGCACCTGGTAGCATCTTTCTTTTGCATGTCAAGGCATGCGTCGTTCATAAGATTTACGTCGGAAATTTTTGAAACTTTTGGATTGATGCAAAGCTGTTTCCGCGAAGCTAAAGCAATTTGCTTTGTATGCTCCTCTGATGCACTCTCACTAGAGAATGCCGGAGGGAATTTAGGTAGGCGGAGTTGATTGATGAATTGTGTCAACTGGGAATGTGTTCTTGATGCAAAGAAGATTTTAGTATGATAGTACTCGTTCATGATTGGGTCATCAGCTTCTTCAGCCAGCTTGGTCGCGAAACCGTACTTGCCATCAGTCGAGCCAAGCGTGTCGTCTCCTAATTCACGGATCAGTCTCAGAGTTTCCTGCGATAGTCCATTCGAATCTAAGCGCGATCCGGGATCGGAAGCTTCTACTGATGAAATTGAGCTCACTGTATCTGGTAGGAATTCGTCGTCATCGGTTTTCTGTACACCAGTCGAGTCTGCTCGGGGATTTTTTGTATGCTTTTGACGTTTGTGCCGGACAAAGTTAGACCCTGCTGCCATCTTCTGAGCCGACTGTTTCTCAGCTACTTCAGCCTGTCGGATTTGATCTAGTCTTGATTCAAATTCTTTAACTCTATCATCGAATTGTTGTTGCTTTAGTTTTCGTGATGCTTCACGGATCCAGCTAGGCTCACTTTCATCAACCGTATCATCTATTGTTAGTACTAGGACTACGATAGCCAACTCAAAGGTATGGAACAGAAGAGATTGAACTTACCTGTCGCGGAGAGTGCTCTACGCTTGTGATCTCTCAGCCAAGTCAAAGCGGCACAGATGAGAGATAACGTCTTGCCAGTTCCAGTAGGACTCTCAAAAATCCCTACTTTTTTGGTCTCCAACGTGTCGTACAGCGAGTTCATAAACTCTAGCTGGATAGAATACGGTTGGTATGGATGATGAAAATTGTCTGAAGCTGAATTTACCTTTACGGGCGAAGATTTATCGCCTTCATGATCTATTCCAGGGCTGTTGCTATCTTCAGAATCCTTATCACCCCCACTACCATTAATGGCCACTGGCTGAAGACCCATATCTTTCACCAATCCAGTGGCCCCCAATCACAAGAAGAGACGAACCTGGCCACCAAGTGAAATATCACCACGGATATCTAATCTATCGATTCAATCCTCCAGATTGACAATTTTTCACGTCTTGATCTCTTCATTCGTGATAGGCGACGCGTCACGGGCCCAATGTCACGGTTTGATATCATCAGTCAACTCCAACTGGAGATACTGAATGTAAGAGAACGAATTGATCTTATGCTATCACTCCCTCAGCTGTGCTCGACTACGCTCGACCGCTCTCAACTACTCCTCGGTACTTCGGTTCCTCAGAGTGACTAGCCGCGTATTATGATCTTTGAGTGAAGAGATCATGAAAGAGCTGGAGAGCCAACAACACTTGGAAGGGACTAGAGATAACAGGGTGACGAAAGTACGAAGCTTTGGGTGGCCAAAGACAACATAGGCTCACGTCAACATTGAGGAAGATAATAGAATAGCTGCAGTGGGTCTTGGTATCTAATAATGGGATCTCCTATCTTCATTTCAAGACCTCCTCCAGGGTTCACCCCTCTGGCTATTATCCGAGGAATGCAATTAACTGTGGTGGGAGGGTATCGAACGATGAGAAATCCAGACCTGGTGAAATCAAAGTATTATAAGCAAGCGGCAAAGACAATCATGTGGTCAATGGTGGTTCAACTAGTCATATGGTCTCCAGTTATTGCGGCTCGATATTTCTTGCTATACCTAAATTTTTTGTCTCGAGGACGTAACCGAGATCTTGCGTATTGGATTAACACATTAAAGTTTTGGCAGTCAGTTCTGAACATCGGTCCACTGATCATTTCTGCCATTCGATACATCCGTCCTGAGATGGACGAGGTGTTCTTAACCTCGCTCAAATATGTCGACCAGATTCATCAAGAAAAACATCTAAGTTCTGATAGACTATACTATAAAGCACTTGTTCGATACGAGAAGGAACCAGCAATGAGGAATAGTGCTCCCAAGGCAGGTACAGTTTCAGCTCATGATCGACTGGGAGGGTTTGCAAGAAGGTCTGCTCTCCGAGTCGGTCAGACGGCCGCACTGTATGCTCTTTCTGGTGTTCCAGTTCTGGGTAGACTCGTACTACCTATCAGTTCATTCAGTTCACTTAACAAAGTGGCAGGAACTCCTACCGCTACTGTTTTCTTCCTGTTAGGATTGGTTGTTCCTAGACGTTATATGATTAGGCTGTTGGCTGCGTTCTGGGGTGGCCGGTCTTTAGCGCGAGAGTTACTGATGCCCTACTTTAACCGTATCCCATTTTCCACTCAAGAGCGAGATCGATGGTTCTCTGCCCGAGAAGGGATCATGTTTGGATTTGGAGCAGGATTCTACTTCCTTCTTAAGATCCCTTTTGTCGGAGCGTTGATTTATGGGTTTGCTGAAGCTTCTTCTGCTTATCTAGTCACTAAGGTCAGTGATCCCCCTCCACCTCCACAATTGTTATACACCTGGACTGAAGGACAAACCATGTGGACTCATGGAGATGTGACACTTGCTGACGATAACTCTGAAGACCCATCTACCTCAATCACTGGCAGTGATCCTGACCACGATGATTCTCACTCTAGACCTCCACCTCCAGCATTGCCACCTCGAGCAAATGGTGAAGCTTTTGACAATTCGTCTCCAGGATCGTTCAATCGTGGCCCCTATCTTCTTCACCCCAGGAAGCAATTTTCTTGATTGTGATAGACTTTGCAATTCAAATTAATTGGCTGTTAGCTATTGGCTGCAAGTTGTCTCGTGGATAAATACGTTCAACCATCAATTTATCTCATGAATTCACACTTTCAAAACACCAGGTTGTCTCATTGGATTCATACGTTCAATCGTCGAGTTATCTCATGAATTCACTCATGGATTCACACGTTCAATCACCAATTTATCTCACTGGATTCATCAATTTATCTCATGAATTCGCACCTTCAATCACCAATTTATCTCACTGGATTCATCAATTTATCTCATGAATTCGCACCTTCAATCACCAATTTATCTCACTGGATTCATCAATTTATCTCATGAATTCGCACCTTCAATCACCAGGCTATCTCATTGGATTCACACGTTCAATCAATCATCAATTGTTATCTTATTTATTGTGTAATATCTATATATCATCGCCTTCTCTGCTTAGCTGACTTCTCTCCCTAACTATTGCTTTCTCTGCCTAACTTCTGGCCCTCTTGATACCCTTCATCTACTGGCCCTAACCCTGAAATATGCCGCATATAAAGGACAGCAGGCTTGCTTTCGCCGTACGGGAAACAAACTGGTATTTGCGGACGTGCAGCGCAGTTCGGAAATTTCAACCGCTAGAGACGATTTCGGATGCTCAAGGTGTTGGAATACTAAGAGTTTGAGGAGAGAAAGAAGGCTTGGTGGAGTTGTGCGAAGTAACCAGTGATCTTTGTTGGTGCACTTGGTTGGAGCCCGCGCACTATTTCTAAGGGCTGATAGAACTGAATAGAGTTCAAGTGCTGCATAGAGAGAGGGAGCTTTTGTTGTGTACAGCGATTACGGTACCAAGACATCGAAAGAAAGAGGCGAGGTCAGGCATCATTAAGCGGAAGATAGAGAACGAAGGTTTGGGCACGAGACGGAGAAATTTCCCTAGAGCAACGCCTAGCAGAAACGTCGTCGTTGACGTGAGCAGTTGAGTGATAACATGTCCTCGGGGCTTCAGAGACGGCGAGTTGCAGGCGCTTCGTCTTCTTCAGATACTCATGGTGGTTCACCAGTTCTTGGAGGGAATGATAGCGAAGGAGCAGGAGGTCTTAGATCCGACGTTTTTTACAATGAAAATGGCAAGAAGGTTGCTTACGACCCTGACGATATCAATGATGACAGCGAAGACGTGCGACATCCAAGACTAACGTTGATGGAGGAGGTGTTATTGCTGGGACTCAAGGATTCTCAAGGGTACCTTTCGTTCTGGAATGACAACATTTCTTACGCTCTGCGAGGGTGTATCATTATGGAATTGGCTTTCCGAGGCAAGATTGCTATTACTTCAGATCCGAACCGTAGACGGGTGCCGTTGGTGGACCGAGAGATCCAAATTTTGGATACAAAACTGACTGGCGAGGCACTATTAGACGAGACACTAAAGATCATGAGATCATCAGAACCTTTATCTGTAGGGACTTGGATTGACTACTTGTCAGGAGAGACATGGAATTTGACCAAGATTTCGTATCAACTGAAGCAGGTCCGTGAACGACTGGCTAAGGGCTTGGTTGATAAGGGCATCTTAAGGACCGAGAAGCGTAATTTCTTTCTATTTGATATGGCCACGCATCCAATAGCCGATACTGGAGCCAAGGAGGACATCAAGCGAAGGGTGATTATGCTTTTGACTGCTCGTACTGTCAACATTACCGACTCTCCATACTTCCCTGAAAGAATACCGTTCCGGCACCTTCGCTCAATTGCACTGATAGCTGGTGCATATAGCGCTACTGTACTGGAAAATGTACTGGTGAACCTTAGTTATGATGCTCGAGATCAGGCATTTAATCGAGCCGATGAACTGCTTAACGACTATGCAGAATGGCCATTCATTGCTCAGAGTGGAGCAATAGGCACAAATCTCAGTGCTGAAGTTGCTACTGAATTGACAGTTCCTGTAAACAACTCGTCAGCATCGAACATAGAATTACAGATTGAGGTGATAGCGGCAGTTTTGAGTGTGTATTCGAAGCTTGACTCCATTTTATAGCTTCTTTTCCACTATATAACTGCCCTCTAGTGAATAATAACTGAATAAAAGAATTCTTAGGGAACCCATGGGTACATGTTCATAATAGAAATCCCGTGTGTTTGGTGTTAATGCTAATGCTAATTGTATAATGGGCTAATCCTCTCTGAATGGTTCCTACAAACTTGTACTGAACTTTGAGCTCCGTTAATTACTACAATAAGTCTTCGGTAGGTTTGGACGAGCTATTAGTACTCGTCTCCTCATCTCCTATCCTGTCCAAGCTGTACAGTGATGACTGAACGCTGCTGGGTCCATCAGCGCCAATAATCGAACCCGTATCAACAGAAGGTGGATTCTCTATGCTGTCATCGAAGATAAAATTGTCTTCAGAAGATTCTTGTACAGCGGTATCAGTAGCAGTATCCGTCAAAGTTTTGTTGGATTCTATATCTTTTGATGCTTCAGGCTGCTCCGGTTCTGGGACCTCGATCACTGGGTCTCTCACTAAAACATCTACAAAACTCTCAACCAAATCCTCTCTAACATACACAAAGAAGTATGGAGTTGCAGTGTTTTCCTCGGACTCATCGAATACTTCGGACCTTTGAACTTCGGTCACGTATTCATCATTGTATTTCCTGAAAACATTGTTCTTCGCATCATTAATATAGACCCAATAATGGCCAAATGTAGCCTGACCTCGGTGAATAAAAACGGCAAGAATTCTATATCCATGTTGCTTAAGATCTGAGAACTGGCCTTTCACTTTGGCTTCTAGATCTTGTAGATTGGACCGGAGAGTCTCGGTTTCTTCGATAATATTCTTGATCTGCTTGTCTAGAACTTGGATTGTGGATGGCGAAACCTTAAAATGTTCATCAATTGTCTCAGCACTATTAGCCAACCAATTTCGAGTCGCAACTAGAGTGTCCTTTATAGTTAATCCATTGTTCTGGGTAGCAGTAACGTGCTGGAGGCGGGCTTTGACATCAGTGATTTGAAGCTTCCACGCTAGTACTTCTCGTCGCTTGGCGATTATTCTTGGGTCATCAGTATAAAGGTATCGATCCATGTACATGACCTCATCAAACTTGAGCAAGGCAAGAGATTTGAACGGCCTAGAGTTAACGCGGTCGAACTGGACTCGCTGAACTTGTATCTGGAGTATCGGAGGCAGCTTGGAGATAGTCACCGATCTTCTGGTGCTCACGTTATTCAAAGAAACAATGTCCTCTCCGAAATATGCATCGAGAGCGTCGTACATGTCTCTAGGACCCTCTGCAACGTCCACCAATAGACTCGAGAATCGTTCAGTCTTTTCACGACGATTAGATCCATCGCTTGCACTTTCAAGAACTTGCTTTGTAGAGCCATAAAAAAGCTCCTTGACTATATCTACTTGCTCTCCATCTTCCTCAAACCCACTTGGCTTGAACGCTGCCTCAATCTGAAAGAGCACATTCTCAATACATTCGGTAACATCCTGTTGCCTTCCAAACAGTGCAGAATCGATCTTGCGACGTTTGTCTTCTAGACCGGCATTCGAATTTGGTAATTTACTGCTAGATTTTTCCTTATTCTCGTGAGAACTGGTTATCTTGATTGCAGATTTTGAGGGTTCATTTTCATCCACTACCGATTTACCATATTGGGACTGTTGGGATTGTGGAATGACTTCTGGGTCTAGATTCTCTTTATTCTCTTCCCTTGTATCTTCTGGTGGAGTATTTTCATCAGCACCACTGTCCAATTCAATCAAAGAGACATCCTCAGCTGATCCATCGGGCTGGGAAGGTGCATCCACTTCTATATCCGTCTCAGATTCTGGCGAACTCGTATTCTCATCTACATTATCATCATCCTTAGGAGGAACCAAGGCGAAATACGCTAGATCTCGTGTCGGGGAAACATATGCCTTGGGAGTATGTATCAACTCGTCGTAGAGATCACCCATCAGATCAATGACTTCAACAGTTAGCTAATAGTAAAAACATAATCACCATAATCACCCCATACTTACATTCTTGAGACCTTTTAACCTCCCAGCTCGGAACAATTCTTCCACCGACCTTCTTTTGCTTGTTAGTCAAGTTTTCTAAATTCTCCTTCTCCAGAGAAGTCTTGAAACTCATAAGAGCATCTCTTAATGGCCTAATTGTGAAATAATACTGCAGTAGAGAATTGAGGTAGCAAGTGTTCCCAATGTTGTTCAAACCCACTGGCCATAAGATTCCTTCGCCAGACACTTTCTCGTCGGAGTTTCCTGTCTCTAGATATTTTGGAATCTGGCTGCTCTTGAAATGACCTCCGATAGTCCTAAGCGCATTGCGTAATTCTAGCACTTGAGAAGGGCTATCGCTACTACGGATTTCAAAAGTAGTTATCATGCTTTGTTCATCCATTGATTTTTCCACTCCAAGTAAACTATACGCTTCCTCCAGAGATATCTCCGGAGACCGTCCGAAAGTTAGGCTCTCATAATAGTTCAACAAAAGAGGGCTCAATCTAGACTCAGCGATACGTAACAGTGCAGTACTAATAAGATCCTCGTCGTCTGGATCTTCTGCTAACTTGAGATCAACTGCTAACTTGATCGAATCATCTTCAGCATCGGCGGTAGCACTTAGCAATCTGTACGCATCGTCTACTGTCATATTTTCCACCACTAAAAACTGTTTCAGCTGCTCGTTCTTACTAGCATTGGCTACAATCTCCAATGCTTTCTGCAGTTGAGATCTTGATTCTGGGCTAGATTTGAAAGCTTCGCGATACATATCGATAACAAAGGTTGCATCTTCAATTGGTTGGCTCATATCCAATCCAAACTGCCCATATGCCTCCCGAATCTCAGTCAAAGGTAGAGCACCTAATGATAATAATTCCAAAACACGAATCTGTAAGTCTTCGCTCTGTCGAATCTGTGCAATGTTTCTCAATGCTTCTAAATAGTACGGACCATTATCAGCGTCATTGGCGGTCTGAGTCTGGTATCGTTCAAAGATGAGCCTGTCACTAAAAAACTCTGTAGAACCAAGAGCGACATAGTTTGAGTACTGATCCTTGGTCAATGCATGCTCACTGTAATAGCCTCTAGTATCCTGGACAAAGGAATGGGAAAGCTGTCTATCCAGCAACACAGCACCATCTTCGCTGCTGAAGTTTATGACATGCTGTGAAGACTTCTCTTGTGCCCTTAAAGTGTAAACAGCAACTTCAAAAAGTTTTCGGGTTAAAATGCGTCTCATGGCTACAACTTCAGGGTTTGTAAGATCATGGAGTTCTGGAGGCACATACATTTGCCCCTCCGAATCTACCGTAAACATCAATGATTTGGTCAATATTTCTGGGTTCAATCGAATATTCAACGTAGGATTGTTTAAAGCAATTTGTTTAGGCTCGTCGGCTGACAATGGCTGGAGAATGATCTTAAGTAGAATGTTTAAGCACACGACTGGGGCGGGAAAATGTGCAGAAGGCTTTTGCTCTCGAAATGCTAACCACCGCTCACGTATTCTGTCTTCTTGAAAGTCCTCCATTTGTTCTGGGGTGAATTCTGGAGGACGAATCTCGAGACGTACTGAGGTGGCCGTGCTTCCCGAAACAAAGCTGTACTCTTCGTACCTTTCCTTCACATTATGCGAGCTCTTGACGAAATGGAAATCATGCAATGAATCGGGGTTTCTTGAAGAAATGAACACATCGAGATGGTACAGAGTGTTTGCAAAGATAAAGCTGTAGCGACTTGTAAACTCGTCTTTCGGTTCCACTGCGGAAACATCGGCAAAATTGAAATACACCAGCGAGTTAAACGGGCGAGCACTAGAATGGGCGGCAGCAGTTAAAGGAGCCACTGCAATATGACCCGTCCCAGGGATAAATCGTAACAGATCTTCGATCAGTCTTGGCCAAGTCCGCCCAGCATTTGGGAGTTGGGGTCGATGCTGTGATAGAGTCTGTGATTGGAAAGCCTGGGGATTGTGAGAATCATCAAGCGATCCGGAGCTGGCCACAGCTGCCAGTGGAATAGGATCCACTGGGCCCTTTTGGTCCATGAGGTCTATAAGGTAGTGCCGGTAGAGCAAATAGGAAAGCTAACTACCTTTTAGCACTGCTCTACGTATTTGACGCGAGATTTGTAGTAAATTCCAAGCCCAAAGAACCACAAACTACTAACTCAAATCAAATCCACACTCAAATCCGTTTATATACAACCAATAACCGCTTCCTTTATAACTTTCTTCTTATTAAGCTGGGCAACTACCTCTGTGGCAATGCTAAGCCTACACCGAAACTCGAGCTTCTATCCGAGAGCTGGCGCGGCTGAGGCTCACGGCGGAACCACTTAAGATTTCATCGACAGGATGCGAAGAGGATGATGGGTATGATTAGTGGATAGGAAGTTGAGAAGACTAGAATATATAGAGACAGTGTAGAGAAGTTGGGGTTGATACCGGTTACTCAATTTGGTGTTTGGGTTAGAACTGAGATTAGGAGTATACAAGATGCCACTGTTTGGCGGGCAGAAAAGAGAACCAAATCGGGAGCTTGTAAACAATCCCATTAGCGGAGTGAATGATGAAAAGCTTACAGGCAGAGATGGAGTATCTAGTTCAGATAGTATGGCAATAGGCTCGAACACTGGTGGAGTCGAGCCAGACCGTGGGTCATCACAAACCAAGGTCGGATTTAACCCAGGTTCCTTACTTGGAGAAAATTTTAGTCAATTTCTTGATTCCAACCCATATTTCACCGCCGGATTCGGGCTCATGGGTTTAGGAGCGGGATTCGCAATCGCACGACGAGGGTTTAGTAAAGCGAGTTCCTTCATGTATAGACAAATGTTAGTGGACCTGGAAATTCCGTCAAAGGATAAGTCATACGCATGGTTTTTAGAATGGATGTCTCAATACCCAAAACGAAGTAGTAGACACCTCAGTGTGCAAACGGCATTCAAACAGCATGACAATGGAAGTGTTACCACTCGATTTGATCTGGTACCAGGACCAGGTAAGCATCTGATTCGATACAATGGAGCTTTCATGTTGATTTCAAGAGAACGATCTGGTAGATTGATGGACCTGAGCAATGGATCTCCATTTGAGACTGTTACTCTTACCACATTGTATCGAGACCGCCATTTATTTTCACAATTGCTGTCAGAAGCTCAGGGCCAGGCTCTAAAGAAACGAGAGGGAAAGACGGTCATCTACACGTCGTTTGGCCCCGAATGGCGGCCTTTTGGAGCTCCACGTAGAAAACGAACCTTAGACTCTGTCATCCTTGCCGAAGGGATCAAGAACCGACTGGTGGACGACGTGGAGGACTTTTTAGGATCAGGAAATTGGTATTTTGAGCGTGGAATTCCCTATCGAAGAGGATATTTGTTATATGGTCCACCAGGAAGTGGTAAGAGCAGTTTTATCCAGGCTCTGGCTGGAGAGTTGGATTATAACATTTGCATTTTAAACTTGGCTGAACGTACTCTGACTGACGACCGGCTCAATCATCTGATGAATCATGTTCCTGATAGAAGTATCTTGTTACTAGAAGATATTGACAGCGCGTTTTCAGAGCGAAAGCAGTCGGATGACCAAGGATTCTTATCTGGAGTCACATTCTCAGGGTTGTTGAATGCACTGGACGGAGTAGCATCCGCAGATGAGCGGATCATTTTCATGACCACGAACCATCCTGACAGACTCGATCCAGCACTGATTCGTCCAGGCAGGGTGGATTATAAGGAACTGATAGACAATGCAACCGAAGATCAGATTCGCAGCATGTTTTTGAGGTTTTATACTGGCAAGGATGCAGAATGCGAACAGTTTGTCAACATTTTGTTGGAGCGCAATCAACCCATCAGTACTGCCCAGTTACAAGGAATGTTTGTGTATAACAAGAACAACCCCCAAGGGGCTATTTCGATGATTCAAGGCATGCCAAAGGCAATGAATGGGTGAAATATTCGTGCTCTAACGGTTATGACTGGAGACTACTCCGTTTTTGCGGGGGGGGCTCTGCAGATGAATAGACATGTAAATACTGAGAAATTAATGAACCGACTACACTAGGTCCAGAATGGCTTAGCCTAAATCAGCACTTCCTCCAAAATTCCTAGCCTAAATCGCGCACTTCCTCCAATATTCTTAGCCTAAATCAGCACTACCTCCAAAACTCCTAGCCTAAATCGCGCACTACCTCCAAAATTCTTAGCCTCTAAATTGCCGCAGACTCGTCTATGGTCAGCTTGTTCTTTTCTACGCCTCCTCTCACCATTCATTCTCATCTTACTTACAAGTGCAACATCCATTATATGCTTTCGCTGTAACACTTTAGAATCAGCACCTCGTTCATTGGCCCTGACTTCCGCTTCTCTCAGAAGACTACAGTTAGAATCGTCTACACTTTTATAACCCCACACAGGTATCACACTTACGTCTTAAGGAAAACTAGATAGTCCAAATATACCAACACATCTGCGCCCTTAGCTGAACTAACTCGACATCCATGAACTTCCCTTAATTGGCGTCGAAATCCTGGTCTTGGATATACCCTTCCCATGGTGTCTATTGTATCACCAACACTTCTTTGATACTATCTCCTATCACACGTTTTGTTTCGCGTCCTACCGCGTCTCCCACACGTCGCTACAGCACCGTCGCTACAGCACTGTTGCCCCGGCATCTTCGCCCCGGCATCTGCCCCCGCCCCGACAGTTTCTCGAGCTGCGCCGCTCCTGGATAGCCACAGTGACGTCACGGTCATCGCTTGGCATTACTATTAGAAACTGGAAAGAGCAGCTTGAAAGCAGCACAAAGCACAAGGTGATTGTATTGATAGCTCTAACGGAAGGTATTACCTGTGTTTATCTTGGTCATTTGAACTGCTGTCCATATCACTTGCTTCCACTCGGACCCTTGGTCGTTTTCCCTCACACGGCTGTAGCAATCCCACATACTAAAGACAGAAGCCTAAGCCACAGCTAAAGGTTGGGGTAAGCCATGGTAAGGGAGGTAAAATAGGACAGCAGCAGAATTAACAACCGAGCCACAAACTACTTAGGCCGAAAGGGAGGTTACAAAGGTAGAGCTTAGATCCGAAGGGACAGAGGTTAGCTAGGTGCAAGTGAGTCACACGCCCTGGTGATATTCAGTTGATCCTAGAGCGCATTTCTTCTGTTTCCCCTAGCGGTTTGGTAGACTTAAGAGCTGAGCCACTATTTCAAGCACCTAAGAAATAAAATAGATCAAACTAAATTTGGATTCGAACCTCATAGCCGAGGGGATATTAAAACTGGGTTCAAGAGAAAGCACAGGTCACTAGTTGTGGTGGCATTCGTTGCTACAGCAGTGGCAGTGGCAGTGGCAGTGGCAGTGGCAGTTGGAGCAGGAGGATACCAGTCATCGTGTGCCGACAGGTTCCGTTTGGGTGTCTAGTGGTTGGTTGAGGAATCTAACTCATTGCTTGTTGTAGTGGCCTTTACTGATCATAAAAAATGAGGTTATTGAAAAGACCAAGAGACCGGAAACGGTCTTCGGTTGATGGTCTCAAGGATCTGTTTTTGAGAGTGTCAGTGCTGAAAGTAAGTGACGAATCGTAAATGAGCACTAGGGTAGAATTTTTGACTATGGTATCAAGGTTATTTCACCATGTGGAATTTAGCTTGAGTATTACTCGCATGTTTCGGAGATTATATTGGCAATTGAGCTCTGAGATACTAACAAACCAGGCGTCGAATCTTGGAGGTGGAGACAGAAAATCTGCTGTCAGTCCAGTAAGTATAAATTTTCAGTGCAGTCAAATTATATATGATCAGTGGTTTTAGTCTAACTCTTTCTTAGTATGTGGTGGTTCGTGCTAACGGATATCGTGTATCCACATCTCCTGCTATTGTTGGCGCTGACAAGTGCTTGGAATGGAATACTCATTTAGCATTCGATCTCACTGCCCTAGACCTATCAAGGCCAATATCAATCATCCTATGGGATCGAGAGAGAGTCCGTAAGACATATATTGGAGAGTTAGAAATCACCTATGATGAGCTTTTTTCCAATGGATTGTTTGGCTATCATGACGAAGGCAATGAGGTAAGTTTAACAGTAGCGAAGAAGCCAATTATTGGAACTCGAACCTTCTAATTCTAACTTCTTAGGCTGGGTGGTTCACGGTACTAAGTCTGAGGGGAGATGGCGAAGCATCATCAGGAGCAGGCACAATTCTGTTGAAATTTTCTTTAGAACCAAAGCATACTGCAGACCCAGGCTGCAATTTAGATAAGATTTGGTCTCAGGTAATGTCAGAATACGCAGAATTGGAATCGACCCAGATTGTTCGAAAAGCTGAGCTAGCGGCAATGGGTCCAGGTGATGATGAAGACGAGGTCGCTTCGATCTTGTCTGTCATTGACGACCCGGCTGAAGCATCTGGATGTGATGAAGAGACAGATGGCGCGATTGATACTGAAGATTTAGACACGTCTGCTCTCCCTATTCCTCAACTTGGAGGTCGCAAGGTCCCTGTGCTACGGACACCTGATGATGATACTTCATCCTCATCTAAAGGGCGTAGAAAGAGAAGCGCTCGTCGAATGAGTAGGCGAAAACAGTCTCAGCATTACGAATTCGCTGCAATGTCGAATGTCGTTGGTGTGGTCTTTTTAGAGCTCGTCAAGGTGACAGACCTACCCCCAGAGCGGAATGTTACTCGTACAGGATATGACATGGACCCTTTCGTAGTGATCTCGTTTGGTAAGAAAATTTTCAGGACTCCATGGAAAAGACATACTTTGAATCCGGTTTTCAATGAAAAACTGATGTTTCCTGTCCAAAAGCATGAGCAAGGGTTCTCCATTGGTTTAACCATCATGGATAAGGATAGATTTTCCCTGAATGACTTTGTCTGTGACGCACACTTAAGTATTAGAGATATAGTTCTGACGGCTCCCAATCCTGATCCAGATAATGGGCTCTACAAACAGGAATCCTTGGTCACAGCATCGCTGGCTCCTATGGATAATTCTTCTACAAGAAAAAGGGGAATTGGTCGCTTTCGTAGGAACCAAAAGTCTGCAGCTAGCTCGACGGTTTCTCTTTCGGAATTGTCGACCTCAGAATCTTCGGCAGATCTTACCGATAGTGCCTCTATTTCTGGAGTATCTGGTACTGAATCGATAAGTCTCACAGGGACTGGTGGTGGATCAGCTACAGTAACGAACCCTCGGCCAACACCTCAATTCGACGGGAGTGTCAAATTTCTTTCTGAAAATTCGTCGGCGGTGGCAGACTCTGAACTGAAAACATTTACTCTGCCTCTTGCTCTCAGGCATAAGTCAAAGTGGGAAGATAAGCACAACCCCCAGATAACGCTTAGGGCGAAGTTTTTGCCTTACGCAGCACTTCGCCAACATTTCTGGAGAGGGCTAATACGAGTGTACGATGTGGACGATACTGAGACCATAAGCTACGTTGAGCTTAGAGCGATGCTTGATTCTTTGGGGTCCAGTCTTTCCACTCGTACTATTCGAAGCTTTTTCACCCGCTTCGGACATAGTACCAAAGATGAGCTTACGGTCGATGAAGTAGTTGTTTGTTTGGAGGAGCAGATCATCCGTGATTCAATTGTCCAAGGAGCCTGGGATTCAACCCACTCTTTTGTGACCACGTCTGATGCCGAGTCAATTGATGAAGAGTCACCCCACAATGTATCAACTAGTGATAGTCCTATGTCTCATCGTAGGGAGAGCATCAAAAGCGTTAGCAGTATACGAAGTGCTGCCAGTCAGAAAAGTGAAAGAAGCGACCTCACCGATGTCTCGAGCTTAACTGATAACAATTCTCCTATTTCAGATGGTGACGAGCATTCTCAGTCATATAAGGATTCTCAGCGGCAAATGCTGCGGAATGATTATCCACCAGGTCAAAAGAGCGGCAAGGTTGTAGAACGAGTGATTCAAATTACTTCGTGCCCTGTGTGCAACCAACCTCGATTGAAGAAGAAATATGAAATCGATATCGTCACACACCTTGCAATATGTGCTAGTCAGAACTGGGCTAAAGTTGATGCTCTCATTATGGACCGATACGTCACTTCATCTCAAGCATCCAAGCGATGGTACTCTAAGGTTGTGTCGAAGCTGTCGTACGGTAATTATAAACTTGGGGCGAACTCGGCTAACATTCTAGTTCAGGATCGAATCACTGGTTATATTTTAGAGGAAAAGATGAGTGCTTACGTTCGACTGGGTATCCGATTGCTCTATAAAGGGATACGCAGCTCTAGTATGGAAGGACGACGCATTCGCGGCCTTCTACGATCGTTGAGCGTAAAGCAAGGGAGGAAATACGACAGCACTGCTTCAGTGCAGGCAATTCTTCCATTCATCAAATTCCATAGCATTTTGTTAGACGAGGTGGCTGAGCCCCTGGAGAGCTTCAAGACGTTCAATCAGTTCTTTTACCGGAAGCTCAAGCCTGGAGCCCGAAAGATAGATGGGCCGGAGAACCCAACCGTTGTGGTCTCCCCTGCTGACTGTCGTTCTACCCTATTTGAAGACATTTCCACTGCAACCTCTATTTGGATCAAGGGCCGTGACTTTACAATTAGTCGGTTGTTCGGTAATGCCTATCCTGAGCTAGTCCAGAAGTTCAATAATTGTTCGCTTGCAATTTTCCGACTTGCTCCACAGGACTACCATCGGTTTCATGTACCAGTAGACGGAATATTGGGAGAGCCACGTGAGATTGAAGGAGAGTATTATACGGTCAATCCAATGGCCATTCGGTCTGCGCTGGATGTGTATGGAGAGAATGTAAGGGTGCTTGTTCCGATCAATTCTGAGCATTTTGGAACCGTGATGGTTGTGTGTGTCGGAGCTATGATGGTTGGTAGTACTGTAATAACTGCCAAGCCCGGGCAGCGTGTCAATAGAATGGACGAGTTGGGGTACTTCCAGTTTGGTGGCAGTACTGTGATCGTTCTATTTCAGAAAGACCGAATTGCATTTGATTCAGACTTGGTAGAGAACTCAAAGGGAGCACTTGAAACTCTAGTACGGGTTGGCATGTCTATCGGGCATTCTCCCGACACTCCAGAATGGGATCGTGGTACTCAGAAGCTATCAGGAGATGAACAGAGAACTCAGGCCGAGCTCGCTCGAAGAATCATATCTGGCACAGGGTCGCTTACCCTCGAAGAATCTGAAGCCCTTGCAAATCTAGATTTCGTCGCGGTCAGTGACAGTGATCTTTAGTCTGTACCAATACTGATCAGGTATCAATGTAGCAATAATAGCATGTATTTTATTACTTACTCATGTTCAAATCATCTGTCCTTCACTCTCGTCGCTTCGTCGCTTCGTGGATCATGCGGCTGTAAAACGCGTGCTTAATGAGATCACATAAATTGAGGTGTGAAAGATGGTAATTGTTGAAGCAGAATTTAAATAGTCAATTGAACATGACCACTTCGTCGAGTTCTAGCGTGGACGCGAAGCAGAGTCTGCTACGCGCTTACGAGTAAGTTGATAGAAATATCTGACATAGGCGGAGATTTGCTAACATTACAGTGGATCAAGGAAGTACGATCAAATCGAACGAGCTCAAGCTCCATCTAAGCATGTGGAAAATAATAAGGAATACGTACTGAACATGGACGAACGAAAGTATGGTCTACAATATGCTAATATCTATTATATGCGCCTGGAAGCTCTTCGTCCAAGGGTCTCAAAAATCGCCCGAGAGGCGTGGGAAGGAATGAAGGTCGGTGGATTGACAGTTCAACACGTTCCCAAGGTATTAGATGTAGGCCAAGGAAAGCTTGTCTGGCTAGTGGGAACAGTATACAAGGATATGAAATTTAAGCCCAATATCTTAGAAGATGTTTCTGCCAGTGTAAGTAAGGGATGAGGTTTGGATGTGAATATTATGGAAAGTATATTAACTGGAATTTAGAATTATGGGGCTCCTCCGATCAGGTACGAACGGTATTTCGATAAGGAAACTGATCAGATTCTGCTGGAGGATGAATCTGGTAGAATTGAGTTGCATGGAGACCTGATCCAGTCTTCCAAACTAGTGACCGGAGTAGTGCTCGCGGTTTTAGGAACCGAAGAGTCAGCTGGAGTGTTTGAGGTAATTGATGTGAGATATCCTGGTTATAGTTCTCAGATGCCAAGACCAGTACCAATGTCTGATTCTCCTAGGTACGTGGCCATTGTATCTGGTTTGATGATTGGTTCCAGTACTGAGCAACCTATAGCCATTGAACTACTTGAGGAATTTTTGATGGGAGAACTTGGAACCGAAGGTACTCGGCAAGCATCTTCAGTCATTGCTGGACTGATTGTTGCAGGAAATTCCATCTCAGATGAAGAAATCCTGGTTACTTCTGAGCGTAAGAAGTATGGTCAGAGTACAGTCAAGTTCAATGCTGACCCTTTGCATAAATTTGACAGTTTTGTGTCCGATGTTGCAACATCCATCCCAGTATCGATTATGCCCGGTCCAATTGACCCTTCTAATGCCTCGATGCCTCAGCAGGCGCTTCACTCCGCATTGCTACGGCAGTCTCGTAGTCAGATGACTGCTGGCGACATCACGTCGACCACCAACCCGTCATGGTGGGATTTTGATGGCGTGAGGATTCTAGGAACATCTGGTGCCACAATCGATGATATGTACAAATATGATGATTTTGAAGACAGACTCTCGCTTTTAGAGTTGACTCTCAAATGGCAAAACGTCTCACCGACTTCCCCTGATACCCTTTGGAGTTATCCGTTTTCTGATCGCGACCCTTTCATCATCAAGGAGACCCCTCATATTTATTTCGTCGGTAATCAACCTAAGTATGAATCCAAACTGATGCGACTAGAAGATGGTGGCCAAGTTCGTCTAGTGACTATACCAAAATTTTCCGAGACTGGTCAGGTTGTGCTAGTCAATCTTGACACGCTTGACTCGGAGTTAATGAGCATCGCAGCATAGAGTCAGTAGATCTAGGAAGTGGAGCCGTTTGTGGACTTTACTCATGCCCGAGCTGTCTTGCTGTGTTAGATATATACATTTATGAACATTGGTGTAAACCTTTTTCTACTCTATTCATAAGAGTTTGCTACTAGGGGTAGACATAGATCATTCAATCTTAATTGGTTTCAGAGGAGCATCCCCTTTGTAATTAGCCCCCTTACCATAAGCTTTATCCTTGTTTACCTTAGCGAATTCCGCAGTTCGTCTTGTAGTGTCGACGGAGATACGATCCAGTACTCTAGCTGCCAGTTGTGGTACAAATGGCTGTAGAAGAATAGATGTAATTCTGACTACCTCGGCAGCGGTTCTGATTATCGCCAGTTTCTCTAAACTATCAATATCTTTCCTCCATGGCTCAGAAGCTTGTACGTATTGGTTAGCTAATGACAGTAGATCCCAAATTTCGCCTAAAGCTCGAGAGGTCCTGAAGTTGTCCATATGAGAAGCTACTTTTGATTGAAGAGCATCTGCTCCTTGGAGTAGATCAACTTGCATCTGGTGCACTTGCTGATTGTTCGGTGAAGATGAGGGTGTTGCAGCACCATCAACAGGTAGTGATGAAGCAACAGCTTTCTCTATATCAAACTTTGGTCCACAGATTCTCAGCACTAGGTTCCCATATTTGTTACAAAGTTCTGAGTTGTGTCGCGATATTATACGATCTTCAGAGTACACTGAGTCATGATCAATGTGACCATCATTGAGAAGGAAGTAGCGCACCGAATCCGAGCCAATTGAATCAATCAATTCAAATGGATCCACGACATTGCCTAAAGACTTTGACATTTTTGTGCCTTCCATGGTCCAGTGAGAATGTACAACCAACTGGTGATAGACTGGCATTCCTGCAGCAATCAGGAAAGCAGGCCAGTATATAGCATGAAACCTGACAATATCCTTGCCAACGATTTGAACATTTGCTGGCCAGGGCGACATTTTATAGGCATTACTGTCTTTCCAAGGATATCCGGCTGAAGTTAGATAGTTCACTAAGGCATCAAACCAAACGTACATTACTTGAGATTCATCTCCAGGTACCGGAACTCCCCAAGAATTACGGGCTCGTGGCCGGGAGATTGAGAGGTCTTCCAACTTGTGTTCCTCTAACTCATTCAGAATCGTTTGGTGCCAAGTCTGAGGAACAATCATCTTTTCATGTTGCCGAACAAATTCAAGTAATGCTGGCTGAATTTTAGAGAGCGCAAAGAAGTAATTCTCCTCGGAGGTCCATTCTACAACCTTTCCAGTCTCTTTGGAGTAAACCAACCCATCGTTCTCGTTTTTTTCCACTTGGACCTCTGGATAGAACGTCTCATCAGAAATGCAATACCAACCACTATGACGGCCTTTGTAGATATACCCCAGTTGATCCAACCTTTTCCATAGAGCCTTAGAGGCCACAAGGTTTGCTGGCTCAGTTGTTCGAATAAATCGGTTATTGGACAACCCAGCTGTAGCTGTTAGTTTCTGGAACGTCTCAGAAGCCATATCCACAAACTCCTGTGGACTCGAATATCCAGCTTTTTGAGATGCCTGCTGTACTTTGAGTCCATGTTCATCAGTCCCCGTGACTAAGAATGGATCTGGGCTCTCGGGCTTCTTGGAGTACGCTTGCCAACGTTTGATTGCATCTGCTAACACCATCGTATACAAGTGACCTATGTGTGGATTCGCATTGACATAGAAGATGGGAGTGGTGATGTAATAAGGTTTAGTAGGGGCCTTGTTCTGTTCAGGAGCATCACAATAGTAGTCTTCAGAATGAGGTGATGTAGGCTGAAATTTGACCCTGGTCGAAGAAAATGGTCGATGTTGGGCTATCTTGGACCATTTTGGACCATAACTTGGATAGAATCCTCTTGTCCTCGTTAATCCAAGTATCCTCACACTCATTGAGAGGTGATTCTATTTACAAGATTGAACAAGATTGGATACACACCGTAAAATATTAATCGTTTTGATCACTTCAGTGGGGGTCGACCCCCGGACGGCTCAGCGCGCGGTTGGGATCTCGAAGTCTGGGGGTTGGCAGCAAAACTCCCCCGACACCGCATAGTACTAACGATAGAACTAGACTGGCATAATGAATGCTATAATTGGAAGTGGAGCAGTATACAGTTTATAAACATTCGATGATTGGAGCTTGACACTAAATTATACAATCTTTTTACGTCCTTAGTCCTTTCTTGTTAGGTGAAGCATTCATTGATACACAGCCCGCCCCCACCACTACCACCCCAAGTACCGGTAATTGGGGGTATTTGAATAGCTATCATTTTTCAGCAAGCAATTGGGCAATTGGGCAATTGGGTGAGTCTGCCAATGGTTGTAAACTCAATGACTGAACTGTGTGCACTCTCAAAGTGCCTTCTCAGCAAATAGGGTCATAATAGCAAAAATGCCGTAGAATAATGCAAGTGGGTAAGCGACTAAGACCCTCATCTCAGATAGCTGAAGATATGATACAAAGATCGCAGATGAGGAATAAGTACACCAAAACACCACAAAAGCAGAAAGGGTGTAGCCTAATGCGTTGTCAATTGACACAGCCACTCCCAGAGCACTTGTAAACGCCAAAGGAAGAAGACAATATCCAAGAACACTGGCGGTACGAATGAGATCAATTGATTTTAATGCCATCAGGTTGAGAATGGCGTACTGTGAGACGGTACCTACAAGACCCACGCCATAGATATAGCCAAAATGAACCTTACCAGACATAAGCAAAAACGTTCCAAACAACAAGAAGAACAATATTGGTCCTGCCATGTCAGAATCATCCATGATATTCTGGTCTATAGATCGAAATGGGTTCAAAACCGTCAGAGTCTTATCTTTAATGTGTGAAAAATTGACGCCTAACTCTTCTAAAAGAGGAGGCTCTCCAGGATATCCTGAGGTGCTAAATGCTGACAGTATTCCTTGAGATAATCGATCTCCTCCAGTACCATAGCCATAGCTAGTGGTGCCTTCTTGGGGGGTCATTGTTCCACTTATACTACCACCACTATACGACGGGTTGTCAAATTGTGAAGAGAAGAAATGAAGGTTTTCGGAACCTGCTGCTTGCCCATAAGGAGCCTGTGGATAATATGACATCGTGTTCCTTCTATCTTCTCCTATACCTGCCAGATTGTATCGCGGTTAAGCTTTATTCCTGTCGAAACGCTGTCCAAACCATCGCCAGCAAACGTGCCATTCAGATGTATGTGCGGCTGTGCAGGCTCCCACGCGTAGTACTTTAAAGAAGGATGGAATTTATCATTGACGACATCATCGTAAAATGTCCTATGGACAGGTGGAAAGAGCAGTTGCAAATGCTTTCTTAGCTCGACGATGGCTTAGTGAGGACGATGCTGCTAGACTGGTGTCCAGATTTAGTGAGCTGGCTCAAGAGGAGGCTGAATTGGAAGAGTCGGATCAAAATGGTGACCGAAGCTTAGCCACGGTGTTGGGCAAGGTGAATATGATAGTAGAAGGCTATGACCTGAAGATATTGACGATCAGAGATCAAGAATCGGGGTCTAAGATATATATATTAGTGAATACGGTACAGAGTGATATTGCAAAGAAGGCGACATTGTTTGACGCTAATGAAATCGCAGTGTTTCGAGAGCTTCTAGGGCTGATGTTTTCTCATCGAATCAACAGTCCAAGAGACAAATTTTGGATTACAGCTGAGGATTTTGGTCTGATTGATTCTGAAGTTCGCAAAAGGCACTCCACATCAGATATCAATCGTATCATTCACAGGCTAGTTGATCGGGGTTGGCTTGTAGAATATCCGGAACAAAAGGTGGCTCCATCTCTCCGTACTCTGGCCGAACTAAACAATTACCTTCGGGAAAGTTATTCTGATAGCATTAGTGGAGGAGTATATCGCTCTTGTTATGGTTGCCAGTCTGTTTTCACCATAGGATGGCAATGTCCGACTGATGGATGTCCGGTGCGTGTTCACAAGCATTGTGCGAATGCGTATTTCCAAAGCCAATCAGCTGGGCGCAAGGAGTGTGGACACTGTCATGCTAATTTAGATCCAGAAAATGCAATTGAGGTGAGTCCATCGTGATCCAAAGATTGGTGGATCGATGTATGCTTGTAAACCATGTGGATCCCAGGTCTTGACCAGATTGCAGTTGTGATTGATTGGTGCCCAGGTTTTGACTAGACTATTATTGTGACTAAATGGACCCATCTCGCACTAGACTGCTGCTGCTGAGACTGATTGCTTGTGAGTTTCAGTCACCTCGTTAAATGTAGGACGAGTTTCTGACTCAGAGGCTGTTTTAGTTCCTGCCTCAGTTTGGTGCTGTGACCCTTGCTGTAAGGATGCTCCAGACTTGATATTGGGATGAGCATCCTGTTTTAGTGATTGAGCAGCGGCCACCTTTGCATCTTGAAGTTCGAAATCTACCTGATCAATGATGTCAAACGTAACATCATCAGCTATTTGTTCATCGTATCGTTCACTAAGTGGACGAACCCCTTGAGGAGGAGGATAATCAAAATGAGGACCAAAATTAACCATCACTGCGCCTCCTCGATATACGCTGACGGTGGGGTAATACCCAATTTGGCCGTCATCGAAATGCCTGCTATCGAATGGTGGCTGGAATTTTGAGTGAGGAGGTAAGAATTCATTAAGGTCCACAAATGCATCACCCATATCCTGACCATTTTTGTAGATACGAATGAAGGATCCATCAATTTTCTGCGGTTGTATGTGTTTTGCTCCCTCACGACGTCTTCGTAAAACCGACAATGGAGTCAGCAATTCAGTCATAGGTTTTGTAGGAGTGTAGTCTAAAGTTTCAAAAACTAATTGTCCCTTATATCTCACAGGATATCTGTCACGGAAGAAGCCAGCTACCGGTCGCAATTCTTCTTTTCTTTGAGGAATTGAGATTCTTAGGCCGATTGTGTCACCTTGGCAGATCGATTCCTTCATATATGGCTTTGGGCGAGAAATGTGTAAAGCATCACCGTCTTGGTCGCGAATTCCATATCCATAGGCATCATGTCCTACAGGTGCCTCCATACTCGCCTCTCGGCGGGAAAATCCTAATCTAACATGAGCATCCTGTAAATGAACAGGAGGTGGCGCAGTAGTTGAACGAGAACCAGAAAGAGGAGTGGATTCGCCAGAGTGGTCGTCAGGGAGTTCGATTCCTCGCAGAACTTTGACCTCATAGTACCAATCTCCAGATCGGATAGAGACATTTGCCCTATTGGATCGAAACCCTTGGACGGTGGACGCAACATCGCCAGCTTGAGAAATTAGAAGTGATTGAGGTGACCTGTCTTCGAATGCAAGACGAGTACAAAATGGAGCAGCTTCTGACGCGGTGAATTTCAATGATGGCATTGATGGACGAGCAATTGCTGGTGAAAATCGATAGCCTCGTTTGGAAAATGCATGGTCATCTGTGGTATATACCTTAACCTTTTCATCAGGTCTGGATCCGGTGGGGATTTCAAGCTCGCTTGATGCGAGGAACTCAGGAGGTCGGGGAATTGTATAAACATCTGCGGTAGTATATGGCGGTGGAATCAGACGTGGAGGGGGCTCATTCTGGGGATCGATAGTAGAGTTTGATGCTTGCTTGTTAGCTGATTCTCTGCGTCGCCTTTTAGCCGTAGGTTCATCATCCATCCTTGATGTCGTTTACAGCTATCAACTCAGTAGCGTCAACAACAACGCGACTATCGCATCAAACTCCGTTCAATAATTCAAACGTGGTGCGGCTGTATATGAGCGGCTGGCGACATAGCCGATGCGATCAGTGGCAGTGGGGGAGTTCGAATGGATTAGACGTAGACTACTTGGAATCCAAACCAAACATGTTTAAAGAATAATGTAACGCCTGTATTTATCTGACGTTACATTAACGATCTGTTGATCCAGATCAGGGTGTGTTATATTTAACTATGTGATTGGTTATCCCGTGCTAAACCCATCGCCAAGGCTAGGCATCTCTGCACATGGAATTTCGACCAACGTTGGTATAGCTGCGGCGTTGAGAATCCGTAGCCATCTTTAATAGAAGTGCACTAAAGCCCTCATTTTAAACTGAAGGTGTTATTTATTGGACAACTAAAGTTGTTCGAGTAATAATTGTTTACAAAGTGATATATCAACCACTCCCAGCCACCGTCAAAGGTAGTGAATGAAGTGGCAATGGAGTGGGATTTGATGGGATGATGTTGGGGTTGCGGATAAGTTGTAACTAGTGAAGCTCCCACGATCTCAGGGGGTGGTAGTGACCTCTAGACACAGGGTAATATCACGGCTAGATGTGTATCTCAGATGCAATGCGGTTGCATAAACGGGTATGACGAAATGGGTTATGTATGTACTCTATCGAGAAAAACTAGGGGATGGCTAGGTGAATGGGCCAAAAATGCTGTAGACGTACAGATGAGTCAAAAACCATTACATTTGATCTAGTCAAAGCTCGGGAGTAGATGGAGAATGTGCATCAAATTGACTCGTATAATCATAATGTCTAAGATTTGTCTAAGACTTGTCTAAAACCTATTCGATGTTGTCTAAGAATTGTCTAGGATTTGTCTAGGATTGTTTGTCGACTTGGACTACTGGATTATTGGAAGTCCGTTCAAGTTTAGAATTCATATGTATTGTGGTTACTTTTTCTGCATCAAATAGCTCGTCAGACATTCTTTCAGCTGTACTTTTGGGGCATATTCGACTTTATCAATTGCACATTGGGCCTGAGGATTCTTTCTAAAGCTTTCACCTTGACATTCAATTGATACATCATCGCCATCACTTCTCTCTCCTGGTACTACTACTACTACTACTCCTAGATATACGCCCCTTACTATTGTTTGAAACCATCACGCATTCAACTCTTTGATACCTTTGATACAACTTTATATATCTCGCCCCACAGTCATTTAATTCCATTCTTTACCCTCGTACCCCAGCCCAGTACTCTCATCCTCTACCAGACCTTATCATTAGTAATCCTGCTAATAATTGCTTTTTTCTATATTTCATTTGTCGTTTAACATTTCTTTTTACCTTTTTCATTTCCTTTACATACTTTTTTTCTTTTCTATTGATTCACCTGAATAGGTCGGCAGATTTTCACCAATGCCGAAAGGCTGCAACAGCGGTTCAGGCTAAGGATACTGGCCGCAGTTTAAATCGTCACAAGGCGAACATATAGGAACGTCAACTGTTGGAGATTTCAAGAACAATAGGGACCACATAAATTTATGTTAACGTTGGTGGGTTCGTTGAAGAAATAAAAGGGCCAGCTGAGGTACTGAGTCCACAGAGTTTGATAGGCTGAGGTACTTGTTTGGTTATCATACTAAGGGCTCAAGAGTAAGAGAAGAATTTTCTAAAGAGAGGGAGACTGTGCTAACTGGTACTGTCAGTTGAGCGTTGAAAACTGGTGGGTTCTTAATTCTGTTCGTTGTGAGTTCCATTTAACTGTTTGTTCGCTTAGGTTGAACAGATTGAGATTGGTCTGATAACATTCAAAGCTATTTGAAACCTACCCGATATTATTAGACTGCTAATCACTGACATTTACGGATAGTATACTGACAGTTACCGACTGAACAAGACTACATATTACACCATCAAGTTTTATGACACTCTACTCTGTCATAGTTTAACAGTTTAATTGGCTGTTGCAGCGATTAAGGTGGTGTAGTATATCTCAACCTTCCAAATCTTTTTGGCCTCTTTTCATCTACAGATTTGGGTCTCAGTGCTTGCTCTCATTCTGCAGTGCTTACGAACTGTTGTAGACAAGTTGCTGTGATCTAGACGGTTATTGGCGCTCCTAGGCGCATGGGCGTAGTAGTTTTGGCAAGCGAATGACGTTGGCGGTGTCTTCGTCTTGACAAACTTGAACTTTTTTTAAATACTTTCACTGAAATCTTGTTACAGCGGAAGATTTGAACATCTGGGCATCTACTGAGAGGCCCTCCATTTTTTTGATCTTATTATTATTATTATCAAAGCGATTTTGTGGGATGTCGATGACAATGGTTACTGAATTGAAAGAAAGTGGTCGTAATCTGGTTAGTCAACCCTCTGACGACGAGCCAATGGACAAACCATCATCGTTAGAACGACCGGAGTTGTCTAGAAACAACTCTAGTACTGACAATGCCACTCCAGCGACCACCCAACAAAATCCAGGTGGTTCGAGTTCGAACACACCCCAACGGCATGGATCCGGATCATCTGGCACTGGGCTGAAAAACCAGGCTGCTTTCATTCACAAACTATATTCGATGCTTGAGGATCAAACTCTTAGCCATCTCATTTCTTGGACTCCTTCAAACGATTCTTTTGTGATCTGCCCTGGTGAGGAATTTTCAAAAGTGCTGTCTCAGTATTTTAAGCATACAAATGTGTCTTCGTTTGTTCGGCAACTTAATATGTATGGCTTTCATAAGGTAAATGACAACTTCCACGGTTCCAATTCCACCTCTTCAGGTGGTGGAGGTCCAGGCTCACGAGAAGGATCCGATTCCTCTCAATGGGAGTTTAAACATGGTGGAGGATCGTTCAAAAGAGGTGATGTTGAGTCTCTTAGAGCAATCAAGCGTCGAGCTTCTCGACAATCTATTGCCAATAGAGATAATTTTCAGCTCAAGTCTGTTTCTCTTTCTGTTCCTGCAACACAATTAGGCAATCGAGGGAATACCGAATACAACGATTCTATGGCTGGAGTTGGAGCTGTCAATTCCATGTATCCTTCTGCTCAACCTGGTGCTGCACACACTCAACAGGGGCACCAGTCCGCTTCTCAAGTTGGTATCACATTTGCTCAGCAACAGCCACTGCCACAGCAGCAGCAGCAGCAACAACAACAACAACAACAACAACAACAACAACAACAACAACAACAACAACAACAACAACAACAACAACAACAACAACAACAACAACAACAACAACAACAACAACAGGGTTTGTCCAGCTCTCCAATTCCTCAATCTGGGTCTAAGGGATCTCAATCTCAACCTAGTGTCACAGCTGGTACGTCAACTCCCAACTCATCTGGGTTGGCATACAACGGAGTAACGACTTCTAGTGGAGTCGTGTATCCTCATCATGTGGCCGATTTAGAGTCTCGGCTTGCTACTCTTGAACATACGTTGTACTATCTTCAGGACTCCAATGGGAGACTCCATAGTAGCAACTCAGTTCTGGCTGAAACGTTGAAGAAAACGCAGTTGGATCTGAGCCAGATTATGACTGTTGTACAGCGACTGGTATCTGTGCTTCCCAAGGATTCTGGGCAACCAACTAATGCCACCGCTAACCCAAAACCCCATGACCGTAATGACCGTGATGACCTCTCGTCCTTTTCTCCTACCCTTTTACATGCAGAGCTTGAACGTATTCGAAGCGATATTCATCGACGTAATTCCATTCTCTCACACCTTGATGACCAAATTCCCCCTCCTGCCTCACCTGGAGCTGCTCTTGCTGGGTACGGAATGGGAGGTGGTGGATTTCCACCTCAACAACAACAACCTCAGATACAACAACAACTACAACAGCAGCAGCAACCGGGTATTGCTCCTCAAATGGCTCCTTACTACCATACCCATCCAGCACGATATCAAACAGGTCCTGGAGGTCATTTAATCCCAGTGTATTCTTCTCAATCTCTTCCGCTGCCATTACCACATTACTATGGTGGATACGGGGCCCCTGCCCCTGTACATGCACCTCCTACAAAGGCAGACATATCGTTCCAATCTTCGACGAGGGAGCGTAATCCATCTGTGTTTTATGATCCACTGGCTCCGGCTCCTGGGTCAGGTAAAGGAGCTACTCCAGCTCCTGGATCACCTGCAGGGAATGCAAATAGTTCTTTAGTGGGGTCTCATGGCTCTGGAGACGAATCGGTTCAGGTAGCTTCTTCATCTGCTCCTCTGGGGACAATTCCTGGTGGAAATGGTCGCTTTTCTTCTGGTAGTAGTGCTTCTACAGCTATTGCTACCCCGTCATCTCCTGCACCAACCGATTCACAACCTGGGCATTTAACTCAACCATTGTCAGGTCCGACGGTACCTCCTCGTCAGCAATACCAGGTAGCCACGGGTTCAGGACACCAAACTGTTACAGTATATTCTGATTCAGTTAACGTCCCTGAGCTTCCACCATTAACGCGAGATCAGCGTCCAGGGTCCTTCCCTTTGACGACGTTGGCTCAGCGCAATTCAGGTCTTAAGGGAATATCATCGCTGAACACAGGTCAAGCTGAACAACCTTTAAGACGGCACACATCTGGTGATTTGGTACCCAGTTCATCTATTGGTCTGACGCCCTTGCGAGTAGGGCAGTCTAACGGTGCGGATAATGGGATTGCTTCTCCTTTAGCAATCACACCTTCTAGTTTGATTCCTGGTCATGTAGAGGAAGACTCCAACGGATCTGGTGGCCAATCCAGTCCCCCAAGGAATCAAAGTGGATCAAGGCAGGGCAGTTCAGTTCAGTCGTTACTAAATCCTTTGTCGAGTGAAGAGGAGACTGGTAGAAGTGCAAAGAGGTTGAAGACTGAGCAATGAATGCTTATTAGTAGTAAATTCCTCAGTAGAGAATGTGAAGGTGTGAAGAACAGGTGTGTTTTGAAATAGTAGGATTGATATATAATGTTTTTGTTTAACTAACGAGTTTTGTTTTTCAGCTTAAACTCATTGTGGCATCGTTAAGTACTGAGTTATTGTCATGGCATCATTAAATCATTGGATAATTCGATCTTTTATTTCTTTCTCTTACTCTTTTTACTCTTCTTTTTATAACTATCAAGAAAAGTAGTAGACTTTGGTTGAGATTTAGCCCATATACTCGATCGACCTTCACCTTCTGAATCTGAATCTGAGGTTGTAGCATCCTTAATGGCTAATTTTGCCATCTCTCTATGATTAGGTGAATTTAATTTAGATTTGGCTAGCTGTTGTTTCTTAATCTTGTCCAAAGCCCTGGCCGCAGTCGCAGAACTAAGTTTCGTATCATAATTGTTCACAGACTTTTTGGTGGAGCCCAGTCCTGCTCTTACATTTTCAATTGGCTTAATCGCAGACCCCAAATCAGCTTTTTCATCGCCCTTACTACCGTCATTCTCATCATGAGGCAACCAAGATGATATAATGTCTTCTGCTTTATTTACAGCAACCAAAAATTGTGCAGATAATTTGTCCACCTTTTTGATATCCATCACGACCACCACCTTCCTGCTTCTCTTGAATTAATCTTCCATTGCTACCTTCTTGGTTATCTACAAATGTTTGTACCTTCCGTACTTGAACTGCCTTCGTGAACGGATCTCGTCGCACAGCCCTGCCATCTGGTTAAGCGGCTCCGGTCGAGTGAAGAGGGAGTGTAAAGGACCTAAAGTGAATATAGAAGTAGAAGGTTAGAACGAGTCAGACCTAGATATTTATTACTTGACATCCATCTAGAGCCCTGAGATGTTTTCAACTAACTTGTCTAAGTTTTTTGCGTTCAATTGGCCCGAGTTATCTCTCCCTGTTATTAAACCCCTCTCGCCCGTCCTCCGCTCTCCATGGTTCCTAACCCAGTTACCCTACCCGGAACATCACTTCTTTTACCAGCTGGCCTATGACGACCGAGTTCGGCCGGGGGTGTATTTTGGTAACCAATTTTTTTAGCTCCGATTAGCCGAGTGATAGCAATTGGCGACAAGAAGACCAGAGCTTTGAGATAACTACAATGTTGAGGTCATCAATCCGTAACGTGGCCAAGGTGTCAAGGGTAAGTGAAATATGAGGTGTGGTTTTATGACTAGGAGGTGATTTCACAACTGGGAGTGGTTTTACAGCCGAGAGTAGAACGCGGGAGACGCGGGAGGAGAGACAAGAGGAGTAAAGTTGATACAAGGTGTGGAGGTTCGAGTGTGCACTAATAGTGTTTATCATACTAACTCAATAGCTATCACAGCATTCGCAAAAGCGATTTCTCTCTTTACATGAGTACAGATCAGCTGAGCTTCTGAAATCCTATGGAGTCGCGATCCCCAAGGGTAAAGCGGCCACTACTCCTGAAGGAGCTGAGGAGGTAGCAAAGAACCTTGGAGTTGAGGATATGGTTATTAAGGCTCAGGCTCTGACTGGTGGTAGAGGAAAGGGTACTTTTGACTCTGGTCTCAAAGGAGGTGTGAAGTTAATCTCTTCTCCTTATGAGGCACGTATGTATGCTGAACAGATGTTGGGCCATAAACTTATCACCAAGCAATCTGGTCCTCAAGGTAAGGAGGTCACTGCAGTCTACGTTGTAGAGCGAGAGTTTGTTCGACGAGAAGCTTATCTAGCCATTCTTATGGATCGAGCCACTCAAGGACCGGTCATTGTTGCGTCTCCTCAAGGTGGTATGGACATTGAAGGTGTAGCTAAGGAAAATCCAGATCAGATTCACTCCTTCAAGGTTGATATTCATCAGGGTGTTACTGATGACCTCGCCAATAAGGTTGCCAAGACTCTTGGATTCTCTTCCAAATCTACTTCTCAAGCCGCTAGCACCATTCAAAAGCTTTACAAAGTCTTCCTCGAACGTGATGCTACTCAGATCGAAATCAACCCTCTTTCTGAGACCACCGAGCACGAAGTCCTGGCTATGGATGCCAAGCTCGGGTTCGATGATAATGCTTCTTTCCGACAGGAGGAGGTATGGTCATGGAGAGACATCAGTCAGGAAGACGCTCAGGAAGTTGAAGCTGCCCAGTCTGGTCTTAACTTCATCAAGCTCGATGGTAACATTGGATGTCTCGTCAACGGTGCTGGTCTAGCTATGGCCACTCTTGATATCATCAAGCTTTACGGTGGAGACCCTGCTAATTTCTTAGACGTCGGTGGTGGTGCCACCACTCAGGCCATCGAGAAAGCTTTCAGGTTGATCACTTCAGATTCCAAGGTCACTGCTATCTTTGTGAACATTTTCGGTGGTATCGTTCGAGGTGATATTATTGCCAAGGGTCTCATCTCTGTTACACAGAGCATGAACTTGACGATTCCTATTGTATGTCGTCTTCAGGGTACTAACTCTGAGGAAGCTCGAGAGCTCATTAACAATTCTGGTCTTAAGATTTTCTTCTTCAATGATTTGGATGAGGCTGCTGAGAAGGCTTGTCAGCTCTCGAAGGTTGTTCAGATGGCTCGAGAGATTGATGTGAACGTGTCTTTTGAACTTCCTTTGTAAGGAGCGAGTCCATTGTTGACTAGTGTATGTTGTGTACAAGTAATAAATTCTCTTTTCTTTCGGAGATTGTTCTTTCAATCGTCTTTGAATGGGTGTGTGCTTTTTAATTTACTATCCATTTCATTATTATATACATAAAAGGCCGTGATTTCCCTTCAAATCATAAAATGAACCTTGTACTGTAACCCTCTAGATCCAAACGTATCCCAATCTGATCTAGACAGCCAGACCTCACTAGAAATCTTAAGCTTAGAGAATACCACTCCTCCCTTCCATATGATCAGTTGAGGATCCATTTCCCTGGGTGCTGGCATGACTGAGATTTCCCCAGTAGCTTTTTCTACTCCAGGATAAGGGGGGGCAGGTGCTGCTTCTCTCCACATTGCAATCCTATCGACTAGGAGGTTATTGAACCCAGGGAACTGTGCTCCTCCTCCTACGATCATAAGGTTATCATAAAAGGCCTGTTGAGAGGTTGAAATCAAAGACTTTGCTGCAGCCTGGGTGATTGATTCAATGATTGCGTGATCGAGCCCAACATCAGGAACCTTGGTCTGGTCTATCTCTTCATACGCCTTTATCTGTTGAAGCTCGGCATTCTTTACTGGTTGTTGCTGAGCGGAATTAGTAGTAGATCCTTGAGCTTGTTCTGGTGCAGGAGTCCCAGCAACTGAGGAGCCAGGAGTATTGGCTACAGAAAGAAGAGAGGCTGCCTGTGATGTTCCACTGCCATTAACATGCTGTTGCTGCTGTGTTATATATGACTGTCCATTCGAGGCCAATGTACCGAGACTGACATTAATTTGACCATCTGAGATCGCATCGCTAGGCTTGCTGTCCTCATATATATCCATGGTTTGTTTAAATAAGGAGTATCGTTCAGATAATCGACGTTTAATCTCAAAAAGACTCGGGTAAAACAATCCTAGAGGTGCCAGCATTACTTCGTCAAATGTTTTGAAATGATATTTCATTCCTGGTTGACCCGGGGTGTGCTGAAAGAAGCTATTGAGTTGAATGGAAATATCACCATCATTTACTGTGGCATAACTCCTCTTTAACTCGTCCATCAGCTGCCAGTCATACTGACGTCGGAGATCCAGCTCCTGATAGGGAAACGACGAACGAGTGAGTAACTTCGCCAGAGCGACGGTAACATCATCTCCGCCATACCGAAGGCATATTCTACTATCAGGAATGATCATACCTTCTTCTACACATGCAATCGAGATCTTTTGTGCTCCCACATCTATCACACAAGCAGTGGATACACCGGCTCCATAAGTAGCAGCCATTGACTCTTGGAAAATGCAAACGTTTGCGAATCCCATCTCGAAAAGTAGCTGAATTAAGTTTGAAATATAAGCCTTATCGAACAAATCGGGGATAATGAATACAACCTTGTACTCCTTGTATGACTTGAAGGAGATGTGCAACTCCTGCTCTAACGCATCAATAAGGATAAGCGAAATATCTCCCAATACCTGTTGGGCTGAGTTGTAGTCCTTTTCGTTAAACGTTCCATATTGAATGGGCCACCTCAGGTCATAATTAGCTGCAGGAGGAATCTGGAGTGCTTTCTTTCCAGTGTAATAGTTCCTATTCCCTTGTCCATCTTCAGCGTTAGGGGATACATCAGTCCATTCTACTCTATATGGATCGTTGTGTTCGGGGATTTCCTCAGGTGCTGAGCGCGAATTAAACCCCACACAAATATCATGAGAGTTTGGCAGTATACGCCTCTTATAAAACTTCATTCGTTCGCGAAAGTCTCGGTAAACTATTTTGTTTGCGGCCTCAAATTCTTCCGAGTAGGCATCAAACGGTTCATCTTCATCGTCGTCCTTGCCATCACCCCTTGGTTCAATCGCTCGGTGCGCAATCACGTTTGGAATGCATTTAGGATAAACATCAGTAGATAATCCAATTCGTAGGTTGGACGAGCCAAAGTGTACTACAATCACTTTAGATCCTTCCTCTTCCTCTTCATCATCCCCATCCTCATCGTCTACCTCGTCCTCATCCTCCTCTTCATCAACACCTTTAGTCGATTGCTGTTGCTCTAACAACTCCCGCTCTTTCTTTTCTTTAATATCCTTCTGTTCCTTATTCCACTGCCTGTTGAACAATAACTGGTCGTCGCGTTTCAAATAATCAGAATAGTAGTTTTTCTGATTAATCTGTACCGGAGCCACAAACTGACTGCTTCTCAAATTGTTTTCAACTCGTCCAATTCCTGATACTTTCAAGATGGGTTTCGATCCTCCACGTTTAGACTTTGGTTTGTCCGTGGCATCTTGTCCATTGGTCGAACCAGACGCTTTTTCTGTGGACTTTTCAGTCTTCTGAGACTTTTCCGTCTCTGGCATCGTGATATGATCTCGTTGTAATTCTTGTGGCCCTCCACGTCCAAATACCTAACCACTCCACCTCGTTTCTCTGTCGAATCATTCAGCTTGTTGGCAGCTTTTCGGTTCAGCTTGGGCTCGCCGTGCTAAGGTGGTGATGAGCCGCAGGAAAATTGAGTGGGAAAATATTGGCTGATTTGGAGGGTTCATTTGAACCATATCAACAACACTCGAAGGATAGTGAGCATAGACCAACAGTGGAGACGTTGATTGTTGAAGTATTTATAGCATGATTGAACTCAATTGTATGATTAGAACGGAATATTGGTTATAGTTCAGCTTACGATAGTGTTGAGGGGGGGTTATATACAAGATGCTACGTAGATTGGGATCACAAGCTCGATGTTGGGTAGGTCGTTCTAGCTGTAGCTCTGAGGATAGACGAGCAATCCATAGTTGTGGACGAGTACAATATGACTATCGAACTGTTAAAGAAGCTGATGAAATGTTTGATACTGGCCACGCCCCAGACCCTCCATTATTGGAGCCTTCATATTATAAACTACCATATTCTCCTTCATCATATGCTCAGAGGATAAAGAATCTAGAGGTGACCAGGTTCTCAGACCTGAAGATTGTAAAGTTAAGCTCTGGTAAGGGAGGTGATGGCAAGATTTCATTTTTTCGTGATGCTGGCCGATCAGTAGGACCACCGGATGGGGGCGATGGAGGATTAGGAGGCTCAGTATTTGTCCAGGCTTTCGAGGGCGACACTAATTTAAACAAGATTCGATTCCACTATGCTGCTGAACATGGCAAATCAGGAGGTACTGCTCACCTGGCTGGTCACAACGGATCCAATCTTCTTCTCAAAGTTCCAGTGGGAACCACAATTCGATGGATTCCTGATCCCAAACGATTGATCGAATATGAGGATTATGAGTCTAAGGGCATTCCCATTCAATTCAACCCAGGACATTTCAGTCATGAAAAAGGTAACATGTTACTGGAACGAGAACGGTATAGCGATGGTGAGGGATGGGTTTTCAATGACCGTAGTCCATGGGGGGAAGAATATCACTCGGATAAGGAATATTTTCAAAAGCTGAAGTCAAAAGTCAAGTTTCATGATCTGATCACTCGAAGACTCGAAATGAAAGAAGATTTGTTCCCTGTGGATGGATTAGATCTCAATCATCCTGGCCAAACTGAGCTTCTTTTCAAAGGAGGCAGAGGAGGTATGGGTAATATGCATTTTTTAACCCCTATTATTCGAAATCCTCGGTTTGCGAAGCAAGGGAGGTCTGGATTAGAAGCATTCTTCTTACTGGAACTGAAATTGCTAGCGGACTTGGGACTTGTAGGACTGCCTAACGCTGGTAAATCCACACTTCTGCGAGCAATTTCTCGAGCCCGGCCGAGAGTCGGTCACTGGGAGTTTACCACCCTAAACCCAACCATTGGTACAATCCCAATTGACGAAGCTAGATCGTTCACGGTAGCAGATATACCTGGAATTGTCGAAGGTGCTCAGTTCAACAAAGGTATGGGACTTGACTTTCTCCGTCATATTGAACGGTCGGGTGGTGTTGTGTTTGTGATTGGACTCGACTCAATTGATCCCTGTCGCGATTTGGATGTTTTGGTAAAGGAGCTTGGTTCTCGACTAGATGGCAAAAACGGATTGGTAGTGGCGACTAAGGCCGACGTAGAAGGATCTCAGGAGAAGTATCTAAGTCTTCGAGACAAAGTCCGAAATACTTACTCTTGGCAAGTCATACCGTGTAGCCCCCTGAATTCGGAAAATGTGGAGGGAATCATTCATCTCATGGGCAAGATTGCGACCTGAGTGTAGCCATTACATCATTTGTATGACATTATGGATCTTTACCAGGATGCTTGAGACCCCGGGAGCTGTGGCAGATGTTTCAATTAACACAGCTAAGGATTTTAATTGAATCCCATGTATTATGCACTAGTTATGCACACATCATACCTTGCTAACAGGGATGAACTGTACAGCGGATGCTGCTGTACTGTGGGGTTCCTGAAGTATATGCAGTCTACATCACTACGAGACTTGACCTGAAGACTTGAGAAGAGAGAGAGAGAATCTTAGTTTTGAACAATAGAAAGATAGATGTGTTTGTATTAAACAGTTAGTACGCTGTGTATAAGAAAATGCAATAAATACTCTAAAGCCTCAAAAGGAATAAAAGCGTCCGTTAGTGTCATCAATTAATAGATGCATGCAATTGATCAACTACCAGTAGTTGAAAGGGAATACTTGTACTCCGCATTTTAGTAAACTCCCTCCATGGTTTCATCTTTGGCCCACAGTCGAGATAAGAATTTTGACCGTCTATGTTTCTTCATTGGAGATTGAGGATTGTACACCGCCACAGGAGTGGTAGTGGTGAACCTATATTCTGGAGAAGGATTGCCAGAGGAGTAAGGAGATGGAGTGGTTGTCAATTGAGGAGGAGATGTTGACCGGGCAACAGTATGTTGACTTGGCGCATCCTGGGCAGTAGTGTATGCAGTACCATAAGAGGTGGCACAGTTACTAGCAGCCGAGTGGGTAGCATAGTAAGGAGAGATTGGAGGTGAAGGGTAGTAAGCTCCAGTAGGTCTAGCCAGAGAGCAAACTGAAGCATTTGAGGGTTTCTTGCCAACCCCTGATAATGCCTGAGAAAGGTTAGGCAATGATGGTCGAGTTAGGAGTCGATTCTGTTGTTGCTGTTGCAGATAAGCCTGTTGATCTGCCTCTCTGCGAAGTTGGATCTTAATCGGAGACAAGAAAGGAGCAAAATGATCAAACAGGTCGTTTTCAGTTACTCTGAGATCCCAATCCAACAAGTAAAGTAACTGTTTCTCCATCAAATTGACCTCATCGATCGAGAACAGGCCCTGGGTATAATGAGCCCAGTACTTGTTCTTTGGACTTGAATCATTAAGATTCTTAGCCGCCATGATCAAGCAAGCCAGAAAGACTCGATGACAAGTGCAGGCCATTCCTTTGGCCATCGGAGGCAGTCGCTGACGAAGTCGCCCAAGATATACCAAGGTGGTCATTAAGGTAGGAGTAGCCACATTTGATTTGGTCACAATCTGAGTGATGAATGAAGTAAGTGAAGGCAGTGCAATATTGGAGCCAGGAGATGAAGGAGGAGTTGGGTATCCAGAAATCTGTGGAGCAGGGTCACACTTGATCACAGTCAACGCCGATGAAGCAAGATAATTGATCATCGAAGTGGTCACTGGAGAAGTGACAAAGATCTTAAGAGCCGCTTCGTCAGACATGGTGATGACAACAATGATGAGATCTTATTAAGAATCACACTATTTTTTGATTCCAGCAAGGTGATGATGTAATTAGGAATCACACTATTGTTTGATTCCAACAAGATGATAGTGGTGAATGAGTGTGTATGAGTGATTGAACAACTGTCACAGGTTTTTAAAAAAAATGCCCAGGTGGTGATGTAATTAAAGATAGAATCACAATTAACCAGATCAACTTAAACCAACCAATTTACTGGCAAACTGAAACAATCCAACCTTCTTCTTGTCTTTTCTACCTGTGAAGCTCAACTTCAATATCTCAGGTCGACTTATTATATTGATGATGATGATGATGAAATATTCCTTACCCTAGACCATCACCCTAGATTATATACTACTCTTCCTCCTTCACTCTCCCACGTCCCTTCTGCGATTTCTTTTCCCACACCTCCTGTCTACCTGCAACCAGCCCCGGCGATTCATTTGTTTTTGACGGCAATCGAACCAGCCCTAATCTAATCAGAGTCTAATCGACGCCTCCTCCAGTGGCAATCTGTCCTGATCCCGGTAAGGCCAGGAGGTGGATCGGGTGCGGCGGTTCCCAACCTGGGCAAATTCACCAGCACCACACGCATTTTGGGTGCTGATACCTGCGAGGGCGATCAAGAATTGGAGGAGATGTGGACTACAGCACAAGGGCCAGGGATGAGTAGTTTGATGTGATGGATCTGTAGTAGGATGCTAGGTACAGAGGAGATCAAAGACAGCATGGACGGGGGTTGCATTTTACGATTGGTGACAGGGATACAAGGGGGGGGTTGTAGGCAAAGTGTGGAGGGTGGTTGATGATCAGGTGGTGAAAGGCTGAGGAGACAGTACTGGTTTGAATTTGACACGATCTGAGGAATACAGTTGAGACTCTTGTTTTAGATCAGGTACAGGATATTAAGGGATGAGAAATTGACCGTTGTTCCTAAATTGGAGACGAAGTTGCCTGATTGAATCGATTCGGGCGGGTTTTCGAGACAGAACCTAATTTGATTATATCATCACCGGAATTAGATTAGGGATAACGACCGTTGATGGTTCGTTTGGGATTAGGATTGATTAAAAGTTGATTAGGATTGAATGAATCGCTGATTAGAATTGAATCATGACTGTTGATTACGATTAAATAAAATTGCTACTATCAGTCTAATGTTAGAATCATTTCACACATATCATTTTGGCCAATAACTGATCAGAAATTTGGGTATATACGTTAAACCACATATCTGGGAGAGTACTTTTCCCATTCAGACTGGTGCACAGCATAATGCTCGTCATTTGAGTTCTTGGCTCCAATATCATAGTCTTACTTACCGCCTGCCTCTCTCTAGGCCCCCCTCCTACCCATTACGTTCAACCCCATCATTGAACTCAGTAGGTCGGCCCTGAATATCCTCCTTCAACCTCGTTTTCCCCTGTCCTACCACCAACCACCTACCACCGACCCATAGGACTAAACCTTAACTGATTAAGTCAAAATCGTATCGGTTGTCGTTTTGTGTGCGAACCTGAGAGTGCACGGCTGTAGGTCCCGATTAGGCATTTTGTGCCCTAATTTCTGCGTGGACACAGCATTAGGGTTTCCTGCCCCCTTGGGTGGCTGGTCTAGGTGACCCCGTTGCTGGATTACCAAGGTCCCTCGAACAATGGCACTGAAACCGTGATGATGGGTCTAATGAGGCGGCCATTGATAAATCCAATTGGGTATCGTATTCTTACAATGTAAGATGGGTGGCTGGGTAATATCCAGGTACCTGGAGATTGTGGTGGAGAATGATCGTATCCCATTCTATGGTCTGCTTGGTAGCCTACAGTTTCCCGGTGGTACCACCTCGGCCCGTTTGTGAACCCTTGTAAGGGCATTACCCCTGTGCTTTTATCCCTTGCTACTGTACAAAATCATTTAGCCGTGAACAAGGGTTGTGTTTACTGGACAAGTTTGACATTTTTCGGATCGAGCCAATGGTCCCTGTAGATCTAAACTATTGACAGACTAGTTAATCAGCTTAATTAGTTTGGATCAGTTCACTAGGGTTCAGTCTACCCATTTGGTAACTGACACTGAAGTCTGAGATCTGATGGGACGTTGAACCGAAGAAAGAAAGAAAGAAAAACGTCGCCGTTTTAAACCTCCTTTGGGCGGTCCTACAAGTTTAAAAAATCTGTCTGATAATATGCCGCAATTGGTTCACTACAGCTTACGCTGTTCGGAAATGTTGGCCCGAATGTGTGGGCAATGCGTAGTGTTTTCTTGCGGGCAGTGACACCTGTCAAGGACTAAAAAAATACTTCGGGATTGTGATTCTATGTCTACAGTTGCTGCTTCTTGTGACTGCAAGCTGCTGCACACTCATTCTCCCCTCGTGCCCCTTGCGTCGGATTCGATTGTGGCTGCAACTGGCGGGATCGTACCGAATTGGCTAGAATCTAGGATGTGCAAGGTTTGACGCTAACCTATCTAGGATATCTACGATATAATGGCAAGGTCTATCATTGTTGATGTGAAGGTTAGTGCAGATAGTGGCAGGGGAAGGTTCAATTAGGACTTTAAGATCGTGAGTCTTAAGCACGGTATCTATCATCGTTGGTGTGATTGACAAGGATACCAGATAGCTGATAATCCTGTAGACCTAAACGAGAGTATTATACTTGCGTGGTTCACTACAGGCTCGGTTGAGACCATTTGGAAGGTCTAAATCTGAAATGTGGTGTGACCATAAGGCAATCCCACCTTCGAGCCTAGTCTACTTTTTTTGATAGATCAAAGTGCCGGTTCAGTTTAGCCGATTTAAAGAGGGGGCCGGAAGATAGCATACGTCTGAGACAGATCTCCTCGTGCCTGCGTCTAGCGTTGGCGGGGGTTATTGTAATTAATTAGATTCTGCATGGAATAATGCATGTGGTATGTACTGGTATGCATCGCTTAACAGAGATAACACAATGAATTCGGTCTGCTCTAAGAGCAGAGCAAGAGACTGAGAAAGACAGAAAGAAACAGTGCTTAAGGATGGAAGCCTATATTGAGGTTTCTCCTCGAGATTAAGTGGTTCCCTTGAGATTACTAAATTCGGATCTGGTGCTGGCGTTTGATGTCGTAAACTCATCACTGTTTCGATTATGTTGTCTATTTACGATCCATATTGCTGAGAAAGCGCTTAAACCTTGCACAATTGCTTGACACGGCGAAGTCAAATAGCCGAGCTCAAATCTCACTATACCACAGGCAACGAACGGTAAAACTAACGGACAAAATGGTGGTGAGAGTAGGTATCGTAGGGTGCGGAGAAGTAGCCCAAGTTATTCATATCCCTACATTGAATAATCTCAGTGAGAAGTTCGAAATTAGACACCTGTGCGATGCATCACTAGAAACGGTCAGGTTTTGTGCGTCCAAAGTTCAAGGAGACAGGAGACCTAAGACTTCAACCTCTATAGAGCAGTTGGTAGAGGACCCTGAAGTGGATCTTGTTATGGTACTGTCTCCTGACGAATATCACGCAGACCATGGAATAGTCGCACTCAAGAACAACAAGCATGTGTTTATTGAGAAACCGGTGGCGCTTAATCGTCGGGATGCCTTGAGGATTTTGGAAGCTGAAAGAGTGTCCAAAGGCACCGTCGTTGTTGGGTATATGAGACGATTCGCTGCCGCGTTTGAGGATGCAATTAAGGAACTTGGAGGAATTGAAGCGATTCAATATGCCAGAGTTCGGGATATCATTGGACCCAACTCGCTGTTTGTAGACCAGTCAGGGATGTTTCCTCGCAAATTTGACGACTATCCCTCTAGCGTCAAGCTAGACTTACAACAACGAGCCGACGAGCAAGTCGAACAGGCTTTGAACAAAGAACTTGATATTGAGACCACACCTGAGAATGTGAAGATGTGGCGACTACTAGGAGGGTGAGTACAGAGTGGTGCGTAGAAGCCAAATAAAAACATTGAATAACTAACACTGTAGGCTGGGTTCTCATGATCTATCATTGATGAGAGAGGCCTTAGGCATTCCCAAGGGAATTTTTGGTGCCAGTGTTGGAGGCACCTTCTGGTCTGTGCTGTTTGATTATGGCACATTTCCTGTTACCTATGAGTCTGGTATCCATGGATATAAGCTTTTCGATGCTCACATCCAAATATATGGTGTAGATAAATCAGTCAAGGTCCAATATGATACCCCATATGTCAAAGGGCTTCCAATTGACTTGTACGTTTATGAGATGGTGGAGGGAGTGTATCAAGAACGAATTGTTCGTAGAACCTATGAAGATCCTTACACCATACAAGCTAAGGAGGTTTACGAGCATGTTACCAATGGTAAGTGTTTGAAGACGACTGTTGAGGATGCGCTGGGTGAATTTGAAACCTTCAAGCATATTTTCAGCAAACACCCCAAGTTAAGCCAGTCCAAAGCCCCTGTTGAATCATGAACTATTTTTTGTTGGAATATTGAGTCTTTCTATTATAAGTTATAGTTCGCAATTATTTTGACCTTCATTCATCTAATCAGGCTTCTTTATTATACGGGCCAATTCAGCTAAGCCCAAAGAGTCCACCCTTTGAAAGTATCTTGACAAGTGCTGCCAAACACACACCAAATAACATCATGGCTCCACTGAAGTAGCTAATTCGAGAAACATCCTCAATACTTGGAACCAGAGCAGTATTAATGGGAGGGCCAATGAGAACGGCGATTGATGTAATTGCTGTACCCATACCTAAGTAAGTTCCAAAGTTCTTAGGGTTGTCTGCGCACGCCACCAGGCACAAACCTATGGACGTGATAATAGCACCCGAAAAGAAACCGTATAATGCAGCAAAAACTATGATAGACGCGTTACTATGGGTCAATTGCCAACAAAACACCAAGATAGAAGAGCTCAATGCTGCTGCAATGAGAGCATTATACTTTCCCAGCTTGTCAGAAAGAACTCCTGGAATAATTCGTCCTGGGAATGAAGCAGCATTCAGAATCGAGACCAAGTAAAATGATAAGCTCGAGCTCATTCCTTTTGATTGCGCATACGAAGGCAGGAAAAAGATAGGGGAGAAGAAGCCCAAAAGAACAAAGAAGAGAGCGCCAATGGTTAAGATATAGGTTGGCACTTTGAATGCAGCTGGTAGGAAAAGTTTTGAGGATCGAGGAGGCAACCTTGCTTTGATAGATACCGCTGGGATTATCAACAGAGCCATGAAAACAAATCCAACCACTCTGACACCCCAACCAAAACCCACTCTCCCGTTAAGTAGCTTTGCTAGTATAATTGGTATGACCACAGCACCAACCGAAGATCCACTAGCAACAATTCCCATCGCAGCACCACGTTTTTTATTAAAGTATTGGGGAGTGGATGCAAATGCTGGCGCTATGATCATACCCATTGAAAAGCCCCCTAAAAGGCCCTGGGCCAACAAAAATTGCCAGTACTTCTTGCACAAGCTGGTCATCATGATGGCAAATATATGGCCAAAAATTGCAGGTTGAATGATCCTTCCTCCATACCTATCAAACAATGGGCCTCCTATCACGTTTCCAGAAAATACTAAAAAGGTTTGAATAGACCCGATCCATGAGATGGCAGAAGCGGAGGATCCTTTCAATTGATTGGTCTCATAGTATGTTTGATAAACTCCCCAAGAATTGGCATAACCCATAGTACAGAATAAACCGCAAGAGGCCCCTATTGCAACCGACCAAGCTCTTAATCCTCCTTCAGGGAAATTATCTTCCTCGGAAGTTTGGGCCTCAGCTTCCTTATTATTCTCCTCCAATTGAGAACTAGCATCTACCTGGTCATCATGGTCATCACCAGACAACCTGGTTTGACCTTCAGCTTTATACTGATCACTTGAGACGTCACTTCTGGGTTCTGCGACCTTCGGGTCATTAGCATCTTCAGCAAGGGATGACATTTTTCAGTCTGGCGATAAGATAAGAAAGAAAATCGGAGCCTTACAGGTTACTACTTGGAACTGAAGGAACAAGGTAAGACCAAGATTTGAAAGACTGGGTATTATCTCAACTGAGTAGCGAGTCATCCTGAAATGCGCATAGCTGGTACTTAAATAATACAAGAGTTCATCATCAGATCCACTTCTTTAGTCTCTGCCCGTCGGGTTTTCTAGTCGGGCGGGTTCGGGACGGGATCGGGGTTTCCTGTTTTGGTAACCCCGACCGCAAACCCGGCCCTGTGAAACGACGGTCAGATCATTATCTCGTTAGACCTTTATATGACAAGACAGAAAGAAAAAAATTAATCAAAGTGGCGATAGTGAACAGTATTGGGTATCATGAAGTATACTCAACAGACTAACGGTGTTTCCAACCACCGTCTTAGACGACCACCGTGCTGTATTCCTTGTCGGCTGAAGAAGACAAGATGCGACAGATCCCGACCAATTTGTGACAGATGTACACGATCCAAGAGTACCAGTTCAAAATGTGTGTATCCTTCAGCTGAAGATGGTAATAAGAGTGCTATCGATACACTCACCACTGGTTTAGAGACTGATCCTGTATCGGTAAAGCCTACGTTCAAGGTCGAGCTTAATAGACAGGTAATGTCTCCACCTCAACCCCCGTTAGTCAAAGAATCGCCGGAGAGCTCAGAAACAACTAAAAATTTTGAACAAGTAGTCCTGATGTGTCGGCAGATGAATCAACGATTGGAGTCGTTGGAGCAAAAGTGCATGACCAGACCTTTGAAACCCTATAGTGAGAGCTTTGACACTATGAGCGACAGTTCAAGTTCAATTTCGGGCTCGGGCTCCGGTTCGGGCTCGAGTTCAAGTCCGAGCTCGACCTCGAGTTTGAGTTCGAGTTCGCGTTCGAGTCAGGGTCCAGGGTCCATCGATTTGAATGGGGGATTGAAAGGCTTGAAAGGACCCCTGGATCAATATGGACAGGATACCGGAATCTTTTCAAAGTCGCGACTATACTGCTTCAGCCATTGGTCACACTTGTATATTAAAGTAAGTTATTAGAAGAGTCGGTGGAAATCAGGTTCTTGAATTAAGACTAACACATTCACCAGCTGAAGCCAGTTATTATGGTTCACCTGAAGAGTTTTCAGGAAAATGAGACTGCATCAGCTTGTAAGCAATTATCAAGGAGTCTGAAACAACACCATCACTCTTTGGCAGCTGCTAGTTACCCAGATTTGAAAGGACTTATACCACCAAAGCCAACTTCAGACATACTTGTCAAGTCATATTTGACGACAATTGAAAGTTTGTATAGAATCCTTCATATTCCCTCCTTCAAAGCTGAGTATGAGGAGTTCTGGAAAGATGATTCGACTCCCACCCAATCATTCATGCTGACATTAGTTTTAGTTCTTGCAATTGGACGTTGCTTCAATCCAAAGATGATCAGTCACAGTTGTCATCTCAAATGGATCCATACAGCTTATCAGGCGTTCAGAAATCCGTTCAGTATCAAATCGACGCTTTCAATCTGTGGGCTACAAATTCAATGTCTTTTACTGTTTGCTTGCGAGCTGAATGGAATGGGTGGTGAGACGTCATGGATTTCCATGGGTTCCTTAATGAGGACTGCGCTGCTTCTCAATCTACAGAGAGATCCATCTGTGTTTCCCGGCTTGTCTAAGATGGAGTGTGAAATTAGAAGACGATTATGGGCAACAATAATAGAACTCGGAATAAATTCCAGCTTTGCAGCTGGAGCCGTTCCGCTGTTATCGCCCGCTGACTATGATTGTGCTGCTCCTTCGAACCTGAATGACGAAGATTTAACTGATGATTCGGCGAATGAGAAAGATATCGAATCTGCGTATACAGACACATCTGCTCAGATCTTACTATCACGTACAGCCAACATTCGACTATCGATAGTAAAACTGGTGAACGACAGTAGCACTTATCTGCAATATGATGAAGTTTTGAAGTTGAGCACACAGTTGACTACTGCTCATAAGGGAGCTATGAAAGTTCTGAATTCATTTGCATGTGACGACAATTGTGAGATCCCAGTGTTTTTCATTATGAAAATACATGAGCTAATTTATATCCAGACCATGTTAGCACTTCATGAAGATTTTGCTTCCACAGCCCCAGAGTCACCACTGTATCAATTTTCAAGAGACGAAGCTACAAAGTTGGCGATTCAATTGGCTACCAGTTATGACCCCACGAATCGGTTAAGTGATACCAAACGTGACCGCCAACTGCTTGATTTCAATGACATTGTGTTAACTAGTAGTGGGATCTTCCGCTTTGGTATGATACATGCAGCAGCTCGGTGCAGTCTTGAATTGATGCAACATTTGCAGGCTGGAGATGGTGGACATAATAATCCTGTGGAAGTCATGGTCCAGCGGCAGTTGTACGATGCAATTGGGCGTTACACGGAGCTTGCTAAGCAGAGGCTAATAGCGGGAGAAACAACCGTCAAATCCTTTGTGTTTTTTTCCGCCATCTTTCATGCAGTGTCTCCACAGTTATCTACTTCAGAGCTGGACAGCTCGATGGAGACTCGTATATCTAATGGAATTAAGGAGAGTTTGGAGACTACTTTGGGAATTCTTCAGCAACACCAAGAGGATCATAAAGTGGAAATGTCAAACTCTTCTCCTGACCTGAGTTTGGCCGAATCTTTCCCAGATTTCTATGATTTTAGTGATAAACTTGACACATACTCTGGTGAAGTTACATACTCGCCCATCGGGTCTTTAGATTTTTTCTTCTAATGACTGACTAGCTGATTAGCTGGTTGGCTCAGTACCACATGATTTGTAAATATTTATAGTGAAATTTTAAAGCATTCTGACTTCGCCATTTGGAGCTGGTGTATTGACAGGGTATTCGTTTACTGATGTACTCTGAATTTCGTTTGGTGGCTGAAGTTTCTTGCGGATAGCGGCGAAGATTTTCCGCAGGGAGTCGGCAAACGTCATAGCAACTGTGTTTGTTGATATACAAAGTATGTTTGTACTCAGAGTTTCGTGTGTACTTAAAGTTCTGGTTGTGCTCAGAGTTTTTTTTTATGGTCGAAGCTTTGGCTATGTTCTGAAGATAGCTCCACTTGAATCTATTATCTCCAGATCCCCAAAAACTGTGGTGGGTGGACCGAGTTTTGTTTGGTTTTAATCGACCGTACAGCAGTCCGTAATCCTTGAATCCTGAACCTTAGACTAGGGCGGCTTCGGCTATCAGATTGGGTTGTGCTTATAGTTAAGGACGGGAACTGGAGACAAAAGTTTACTGGAACTGGAAAGGAATAGACCGTGTTAGTCCATGTGGGACCTTACTATTACTATTCCAATTGGAGAACTAGGCTTAAGCGAGAAATTTTGTCATGTTATAGATAAGAGAGTCAAATTGGATATCGATATGAGAGTCAACTACGAGTGTTAATGGCATTATATGAGGCCATGAAGATTGTAAGGTCATGAAGATAGTTATAGGGTGTTTATAAGGACATTGTACAAGGCCATAAAGCCATTGTAAAGTCATTAGAAGGTCATTATATGAATGCCATTGTACAAACGCCTTTGATTAACACTTTGTACGAACCTGTAAGAAGTTCCCCTCCACTGAAGTGATATCCCTGAACTGACACATTGGCCATAAAATTAATTCTACAAATAATACGAAACAAGCATCCATTAGAATTCCGCGATCAACCAATACCGCTGTCAACTTCCCCGTAAAATTAAATCACTAACCGCTCTAACTTCCCCGTAAATTCTCCATTTCGTTACAACTTATCTACCATAATAACCTTATAATCCCTGTAGTTGATCGCCAGTAATTTCCTCTTGTCGTATACGCGCTACCCGATATCTCTGAAACGCTATCGACGGCACCCGCTACGGCTCCCGCCCACGGCTCCCACCCACGGCTCTCATCAACGGCTCCCACCAAACGCGCCATCGCTGCATGTAACGCAATTAGTAGACACGGTCTAGGTCTGGGCATGTCAAAGGCGTCAAACCTTTGTGTATCTGTGATATGGACTGGGCCATTCTTCACCCCGAGGTGTGGTGTAAATACTGTGACATCGTTATCGTTGACATAACCTGTACCAGCCAGCACATGTCGTTGTGCCACCACATGTTTAACCAAAGCCACTGTTAGCTGCCCAGTATTATGCGGCGTAGAGAATTTCGCGATCCAAATCCAATGTCACCAATACACAATCGCGCCAATACCCGCATAGTCGGGAGCTATTGCCGAGGACGGCTCTATCCACCGTATCTATGCACACACGGACTCTGCTGCAAAAAACAGCGATAACCTTTGATTAGGCACTGTTTTCGTCGGTAGTTCCACCAATATCGCGTCCACTATTGGGCCCTTTGATTCCGTGTGTACGGCACCGCGAGTGCAGGGGATATGCGGCACTATGCACCATCCACCTAGTTTGACCTGATGAGCTGGTGGTAGGCGGTGAGGGGCTCAGGAATTTTAGGTTCAGGGAGATGAAATGGCAGCAATACGTGGAGACAAATGATCTCAAGCTATTGGTCAGTGCAAATGAGCATTCGGAGGGGAAGCGCAATGGCTGGCACAACTGATAACGGCATGTCGATCGGGCGTATGCGGAGTCGCATATAGCACACCATAGACCAATTCTCGGGGTAGGGCCACAGACTTGGGGAAGCATTCCACAAGGGATGTTAGATCGGAAGGTCAGTATAAATAAGGCCCAATTGCCTAAACCAAAGGAGGGTGACAATCCAAGTTTGCAGTTACACAGTGATTGGCCAAGTATTCACCCACGATTACAAAGATGAGTGAAGAAAAAAGAGCTGCTGTAGGTGGTGAGCCTACCATTGAACCAATCACTGAGGTCACTGGTGAAGTTCAGGCCGTGAAGCTAAACGAGGGTCAACGTGAGGCATTGTTGGCACGATTGGCTAAGGATGCCAGTAACGCTCAAGTCAGTGTGTCGGATGAAGACATTGAATATTTGCTTGAAGTCATTGCTGGGATGACTGAGGAACAGGCGGTGGAGATTTTGACAAAGGCTTTACATTATCACAAGCATGACCCCAATTTTCCCGAAACTACTAGAGATGCCGTCGAGCGATTGCTTGCGGGCAATAGTGAGCTAATGAAGGAAGATCGGATTGAAGCTCTCAAGCTAGAGGCTGCAATTATTTACTTCCACTCACCGTACCCTGATGTTCGTGGTATTACTGATCCTTATGATGACCCGAACATCCCAGTCGAGACTCTTCGTGCCTACGTGTTGGGATTCATTTGGGTCCTTGTCGGTACGGGAGTCAATCAGTTCTTTGAGCCTCGTATGCCTGCGATTACGATTCCAACCCCTCTTCTCCAGATTCTGTTACTTCCATGTGCAAAAGTTTTAGAGTATCTTCCGGATTGGGGGTTCACGTTTCGTGGAAAGCGTCACTCCATCAACCCTGGGCCCTGGTCTTATAAGGAACAGACTTTAGTGACGATTATGTTTGGAATCACCCAGAGTCTATCATACATCAATGATCAGATTTATGTTCAGCGACTGGAAATGTTTTACGGAAATACTTGGGCTGGGGCTGGATATCAGATCCTGTTGATCTTTTCCACTCAATTTATCGGGTTTGGTTTAGCTGGTTTATGTCGTCACGTTTTGATCTATCCCGTTGATCGAATCTGGCCCAATACTCTTCCAATCTTAGCTTTGAACAGGGCTTTGATGCGTCCTGATAGGAACGAAAACATTCATGGATGGACTATGTCTCGCTATAAGCTCTTCGTAATTGCTTTTATAGCAATGTTTTTCTACTTCTGGCTCCCAGACTATCTATTCACGGCACTCTCGACATTCAATTGGATGACTTGGATTGCCCCCACCAATTTCAACCTTGCGGCCATCACTGGATCTGTAGATGGAATGGGACTCAATCCTATTGTCACCTTTGACTGGAATATCATCAATACCTTGGCCACGCCACTGATCACTCCATTCTTTTCCAATTTCAATCAGTGGCTTGGAGTTCTTCTTGCTTCGGCTGTTGTGGTACCTGGAATATACTGGACCAATTATTACTACACTGGGTACTTACCCATTAACAGTAACCGGGTGTTTACTAATACTGCTGAAGAGTATGCAGTCGCAGAAGTACTGACAGACGGCAGACTTGACGAGAAGAAGTATCAGAAATACTCTCCGCCTTACTATTCTGCGGGTAATATCGTAGTTTACGGTGCATTTTTCGCAATGTACCCAGCCATGTTTGTGGAAATGCTTCTGAAGCAGTGGAGAATTGTTGGTAGGGGTTGTAAGGACCTTGCTTTAAGTGTTATAGGTCGCATGGACATTAGGAATTCTGAAGACGATGCCCATTCAAGAATGATGCGAGCGTACAAAGAAGTTCCTCATTGGTGGTACTTAGTTATCCTGGTAATTTCATTTGTTTTTGGAATTATCGTGGTAGAGATCTATCCTACTGATGCTCCAGTATGGGGTATATTCTTTGGAGTATTAATTTCGATCATCTTTTTGATTCCTATCGGAGTGCTGTTTTCGGTTTCCAATGCATTGTTCAGTTTGAACGTCATTACTGAGCTCGTTGCCGGTTATGCATTCCCTGGCAAAGGAACTGCCCTGATGATTATTAAATCGTTTGGTGTTAACACAAATCTTCAGACCATTTACTTTTCGCAAGACCAAAAGATTGGCCATTATGCCAAAATTCCTCCTCGGGCTACCTTCAGAGCCCAGATGATGGCTTCGGTTCTCCAGTCATTTGTGGTCTTAGGGGTTGTCAATTGGCAGATTAATAACTACCATGGTATTTGCACTGCTGAACAGCCTCAAAAGTTTAGCTGTCCCAATCAATCCACTTACTACTCTGCTTCTGTGGTATGGGGTGTAATTGGTCCTAAACGAGTGTTTGATCACCTGTACCCCGTACTGAAGTATGCGTTTTTAATGGGGGCTTTAATTCCTCTTTTCTTTTACGTTTTTGAGCGATATACCCCAGAGCGAATCTTGTCTAGACGATTTTGGAATACCTTCTCTCCTATGCTGTGTATGTATGGTATGCTCAATTACTTGGCCCCATACAATCTATCCTATATCACTCCAGGAGTGATTGTAGGTTATATTTTCATGCACCACATTCGTCGAAGATATACTGCTTGGTTTGAGAAGTACAACTATGTCCTTACCGCTGCTTTAAGTGCTGGTGTTGCTTTCAGTGCTGTAATCATTTTCTTTTCGGTCCAGTATCATCCAAAGGACCTTACATGGTGGGGAAACACTGTCAGCTATGCTGGAATCGATGGCAGTGGTGCCTCTCGACTTCCACTTCCCAAGGAGGGATTCTTTGGAGTTGCTCCAGGTAGTTATCCGTTCTAGGTTAGTCGGTAGCTATTTGGTTTGGTGATGTTTAAAATGATATGTAAAATTTTTAGTAATATTAACTAATGATGTACTTTACTTGGGCAGGAGACTGGAATGAGTGGTTAATCGAAGGTTTAAGTAGAGGGTATGATTAGTCTAAAGAGGTACTGCATTATATATGATGCTTCAGGAGCAGTGACGGCTGAGCAATAAAAGTACGTTAGGAGCAAGAAGGGGAGTGTGAAAAGAAGGATTCAAACAGTTGAAATGCCAGTGCTAAGTGGTGTTGACCTGGTTCTAGCGAAACTGTCTGAGGTTCAACCTCCCTATGACTTGCTGTTGCTTGCTGATGAAACGGTAGACGCTATCAACAAATATATCTTCCAGTGTACGATATACGTTGTGAAGGATCGATCGGATTCGAACACAATAGCAGTGTTTGCGGTCAAAGAAAATACCAAGCAAGAGTTAGAGGTCAAGAATATTGCAGTGAAGGAAGGATTTCAAGGAAAAGGAATTGGAAGTTATATGATTGAAGAGGTTAAACGACTGGCCTTGCAGGGTCACTACAGACGTATATTGGTAGGAACTTCGGACACTGGATATGATCAGATCCGGTTCTATGAAAGGAATGGATTCGTCAAATCAGGAGTTCGAAAAGACTTTTTTGTTAAAAATTATAGGGATCCTATATTTGAAAATGGCCAGCAAATGCGAGATATGATCATGCTAACGTACCAAGTTGAACAAGGGAATGATTGAGTACAAATGGAGTTTGTTTAGAAGATGGCGATCGCATTTGGTGGTGATGATACCCCTCCAACCGCATTGAATGGAGCGCTGGTAACAAAGAATGAGTAACGCTTGTGCTTTTTACATAGCTCAGATAGACCATCCAGATCAAACATCTCTCCAATTGGAACCCCCCATCCCGCCAGCAGGAAGTGATGAAGTGAAAAATTACGATCTTTCGCTGGGTACACCTCGAAGCTCACTGCATCACTAGCCACTGCACTAAAATGATGATTCCAGAGCCACTTGACAGTCTCCTCATTGGCTTCGACACCAGTATGATATGCTTGTGATCCATTGCGGTATGCAATCATCTGCTGTTCAGATAGAGAGTTCCACTCTTCTATGAATCCAATTCGAAGGAACAAAATGTCGCCTGGTTCGATCTTCACATCGTAATAGCGACATACTTCGTCCAGTTCTTTGACTGGGATGCCAAGATGATCCATGGTAGAGTATTTCTTACCTTTGTCCTTTGCCCAAGATGCATAATCAATCAACACTCCTCGTCCAGTGATTCCTTGTTTTGCCCAGTGATGGATACCAATTCGATCTGACTTGCCCTCTGCAATCTCCTGTTTGGTTGTTCCACCGTACCATACAGCTCCTTCATTCTCCTTCTCCTGGGCTGGCTGAGCATGGTGTCGAAACCCATCCCATTGAGACGACTGCTGGGGATTGAAATGATATTCATCGTCGAATGATTGAGAGCTTCCTTCAATGATTTTCATACTGTAATGAACTCGATTAAAGTAAGGCTGCTCAACTTTATGGAATTCCCAGCCTAAACCTACTCTGTCACCAGTCTTGATTTCCTTCGCCGACTTGGCTACATGTTCTGGAGTCAGTAGATTGAGCATTCCCAGTCCTTCCTCATGGGACCCTGGAGGACCCCAGACCCAGAAGCGATTTTTGATCGGAAGGTCATCATAGCTCGGCAAGTCAGCAAAAGATTTTGGCTTCGACATTTGGGTCTTTTGGTGAGCACGTTCAAATGGATTCAACTTGACGAATAAAGGAACAGGTATTCTTGATCGAGAGAATATGCGGGATAGGTGGGATCGATTTAGCCCCCCACAACACGATTGTCGCTGACGGAAGACTTCGGCAACAGGAATTTCAGGAATTGCCTATGGCCAATTATCCTGTGCCACCCCTGCTGACTATGGTACTACTGATGATGAGATAATAAGAGCATATAACCGAGGAGTACGCAGTCAAATTCTTGTTCTGTGAATTTATATCACGATGGTTAAGAGCTCAAGGAGTGGATAAGACTTGATTATGGTCTCTATATGCAATTGACATATCCCTTTCAAACCCGACATAATTCAGTACTCACATTATAATCATTCTTCCAAGTCTCAGACAAACATCCTGGAACTTTTTCTTCTTCCTATTCACAAATTGGTCTACATAGTAGTTGGTACAGGATTGTAACCAGCGCCCCAACCGCCTTAGAATACTTTGAGACAAGTCGTCATGGTAGCGTGACGCTGGGCCAGAAGCAGTTGAGTGTCAAAAAGTGTTAAAGGTATGTTGCAACTAAGGCGCCCATTTTTTTTTCTTCTGGACCCTCGAAAAACTATCACCCCGAGGACATGTGAACCAATGATAGACAACGCTCTATTCTTCGAAACCCTCTTTTGGGGTGAGGTATTGAAGATTGCTGTTAATTACATCTCCCATAAAAAAAATCACGCTCTTGCAAACTTAAAATAGCTCGCCACTCATATGCGTCCGTGAGATTCAATCAGTGGTTGCTGCCGGATTTCAAATTCTTGCGCTAGAAACCCTGCGGTCGTCGTCAATATCCCGAAAGCTACCCTACCCCACATGTAAAAAGAAACGAAAATTAACCCGAGAAACAAGCGAGAGTGGGGGAATGTGCAGACTTCCGGTCGGAAATGAAGCCAAGCCATGGCTGAAAGTCTATACGAGACGAACGTTGTACAGAGCATAAATTGAGCATTTGTTCTCAAAACACGACTCAGTAACCATTGTACGACTTTCTGTTTTGTTCGTTACACATAAAGCTCACCGCATCTTCTTCCCCTCCATGTTATCAAGACCTTCCTGTTTCACCCGTCTTCCACAATTACCCTGTCTACCAAAGAATTCTCTTGCATTGCAGTGTGCATCACCTTTGATTCGTGGGGTATGGGGGAAATTTGTCCAGTGTTTTGAGGGATAACTGTTTTAAGGAATAATCAAGTAAAGCGGGGTATCACCTTTTGGCTCCTGCAAGTCTAGAGAAAAAAAGTGGAGAGATAGCTCCAATATAAATAGTAGAGATCGCCATGAGAATAGTGGTTCAGGGTCTTAGTATTGTAATCCTTGGCAAGAGCATATCATGTTTTTACAAGAATTGAGGGGGGTTAAATTAAATGTAGCCATTGCAATTGCTGGTGCAATGGCATGGTTATTACAGGGATATGATCAAGCTGTGATGAACGGGTTACTGACACTGTCGACATTCGATACTCAATTCCCTACTTTAAATACCACTCGACCGGGGGTTAACAAACAGCACGCGAGTTTAATCGAGGGAACGGTGGTTGCAATATATGAGATTGGATGTGCAATCGGTGCTGGTTTTTGCTACTTTGTAGGAGACATGGTTGGCCGAAGGTTGATGATTATTAACTTAGGATTTGTGGTGATTGTGGGAGTTATCATCCAAACCTCTTCTTTTTCAGTAGCCCAGCTGAGTGTTGGCAGAGTGATTACTGGCTTGGGAGTGGGAGGATACACTGCGACCATTCCAATGTGGATTTCTGAGTGTTCTTCAGCTAAACTACGAGGTCGTATGGTATTCTTGTCTGGTGGACTAGCCATCTCCGGAGTGTGTTTAGCATCATGGGTTGACTTTGGTTTCTTTTTTCTTAAAGATAACTCTGTCAACTGGCGATTTCCTATTGCCTTGCAACTGGTTTTTGCAGTGACCTCCATTGTTCTCGTGTACTTCTTACCAGAATCTCCTCGACTTCTAGTTAAGAAGAACAAAGTCGAAGAAGCTGCCGAGATTTTTGCCCGACTTGAAGACACCACTGTAGACTCTGACCATGTTCAAAACGAAGTCGCTATCATTCAGCAAGCGTTGATGGAGGACTTGGAGGCTTCCAAGGCTTCTCCATTCGCTATGACCAAAAATAAGCATCTGAGACGAACGCTTATGGCGGTAATGCTCAATGCGGGTGCACAGATGTGTGGAATCAATGTCATTACCTTTTACTCTACAAGCATCTTCGAGGAACAGCTGGGATACTCTGGCACTCAGGCAAGGATTTTCTCCGGTAGTCTTCAAATCTGGCAGGTCTTGGCCGCGTTTGCCGGAATTTTCATGATCGATAGATTTGGACGACGGAAACTTCTGATGCATTCGGCGGCGATTATGGCATGCTGCCATTTTATAATTGGCGGTTTGTCTTCTCATCTTGAGAATCCTGCAAATGGAAAAGCGATGATTGCCTTCTTCTTTGTGGCTCTCTACGCTTTCCCAGTAGGATTACTCCAATTGCCGTTTATGTACTCTGCTGAGATCGCTCCGCTAGAGATTCGATCTAAGATCACTGCTCTCAGTTCTGGAGCAAACTGGATCTTCAACTTTGTGGTGGCCGAGGCATCCCCTACTGCGTTTTCTTCAATCGGGTACAAGTATTATTTTGTTTATGCCAGTATCTCGACTGCTGTTCTAATTTCTGTTTATCTGTTCTACCCTGAGACTCGAGGAAGAAGCTTAGAAGAGATTGATGATGTGTTTGTACAGTCCAAGTCGCTGTTTGATGCCCCTAAGATCGCAAAATCTATGCCTTATCAAGGAGACGCTTTGGATGGCACTAACGCCAATTGGAATGACAAGCATTCAGTCCAGAATGTAGAGAACGTTTAGAGTTGCTGTTGTTTTTTGAAGTAATAATGGGTTCAAGCATAATCTTTTCACCGCTCAATTATGATGTTTGTGTGTAACCGCCAATTCATAAGCCAGTCTTCCAAGGAGGCGATGTGGCTAAAAACATTCACTTGTCCCTGAATATCACCCCGCCCACTTTTCTGCACTCTATACGATATCGCCAAGGCATCAATAAGTCTCAATCTTGGCTGGGCGAGCTGGGCGACCTGCCAAGAACCAAATAAGAACGATGTACTTTAATGGGTCCGGCTAGGAGTATAACTAGGTTCGTTCTTGAACTGACCACAGTGGAGAAATGCTGTTACATTCTGACCTCGGGTTACCAATCTTTTGGGGAGCGAGCCAAAAAGTTGAGATAACAGGCTCGATGCATGATACGTTATAATTTAAATATTTGTAATGTTTTAATAATGTCTCGTCTGACTTTCGGTCGTCATCACCCTGGCTTTCGGTCGTCATCATCCTGGCTTTCGGTCGTCACTATTCTGCATCCGGTCGTCGTCATCATCCTGGCTTTTAGTCGTCACTATCCTGACTTTTGGTCGTCACTAGCGTCTGGTCGTAACTATTCTGCTTCTGGTCGTCACTATCATGGCTTTCGGTCGTCACTCTCTTGGCGTTCAGTGATCACTAGACCCCCACCACACGGGTTCCCAAGCCCGCGTGGGGCGGTAGGCAACAACATTATTACTCACAGCCTATGCTTGGCTTCAGTAGGTATCGATTGTTTTTAAAAAGAAGTATGATATTTAAAAGCTGAGGTATCAGACGGTTATGATAAGATAGAATTCTATATTATGCTATTCAACCGGCATAATTGACTGTATATATACATATTCAAACTTGTCTATCAATACGCCTGGCGGTATCAAATCCCAAATAGTCTTGGGAAGTCTTAGGAAGTTTGAGAAACTCTCAGGGATGCTTAAGAAAGACTGAGCTATGGATGAAGAGCTTGATACTGGGGAGCATGAACTTTTTGGTAAAGTGGGTATGCTAAACCCTGGAGAAGCAACCGAAAATGTTGAAGAGCCAGCTCCTGAGGCGACGCTGAAATCAGTGGAAAGACAAAACACGGAGATTACATCAGAAGTTGGTAAACTATATGATAACGACAATACGGAAACTGCATCAGTAAGTGGGTTTAAACATGGAATTCTGATTTTCTTGGCTAGCTGGCTGGCTTACTAACATGAAAACCCTAGCTTGAAAAGGAAACATGGAGATTTCCAAAGCGAAATCTACTAAAAGTGTTGGCAGTATTTTATGGATTCGTGGTATTTGGTATGAGCGATTCTTCAATTGGAGTTTTACTGCCTTATCTTGAACCAGGGTATCATGTGAACTATTTGGTTGTGTCAATTGCGTTTCTTGCTCCGTTTGTAGGATACTTTGTGGCAGCGCTACTAGGAGAACATATGCATAGGCTACTTGGTCGCTGGGGAGTGGCAACTCTGGGGACGAGTCTTCAACTAGTATGCTACATTATTTCTGTGTGCAGACCTCCTTTCCCATTGTATGTGATCGGGTATGGAATTGGTGGGTTCGGTAATGGCACAATTGAATCTTCATGGAATGCGTGGTTAGGCGGCCTCCAGGATTCTAACCAAGTGTTGGGCCTTCTCCATGGGTTTTACGGAGTCGGAGGCATACTATGTCCTACTATCTTCACCGCGATAACTGCAGCTGGTATAAGATGGAATATCTGTTATGCAGTTCTCATTGGTATGAGTGGACTGTCAGTATTGGGTAATACATATGCGTTTTGGGGTGACACTCCTTCAGTATATCGATCTAAAACTGCGGCGACAAAGGATGGAGCCGAGTCAGGAGATGGTCAATCGCCTATTATACAAATCCTCAAGAACAAGCTTGTGTGGTTGGCTGCATTTTGTCTGTTCACGTACGTAGGATGTGAGGTGACGTTTGGTGGATGGATCTCAACCTTTATGATTGACATTCGTCATGGCGCCAAGGCAAAGATGGGCTATGTCACCACTGGGTTCTGGACAGGACTTACAGTAGGCCGAATGGGACTGGGATTTGTGGCTGGTCATTTCTTTGAAGGTCGAGAAGAATGGCTTACGTTGGTGCTTCAGATTTTGGGGTTGGTCATGCTTGCATTGATTTGGTCTGTCAATGATCTTTATGCGTCTGCGGTTTGTACTGGTTTTTTTGGCTTTTTTATTGGGCCACTATTTCCGACAGTGATGGTTGTTACAGTGCGTAAACTTCCGGTCAAACTACATGTTAGTGGACTGGGGTTTGTAGCAGCATTGGGTGGAGCTGGTGCGGCCATTATACCTTTTCTTAACGGCATAATTTCTGAAAGTTATGGGCCTCGAGCGCTAGGCCCAATGTGCGTGTCACTTCTTGGAGCAATGACGATTGGATGGATAATACTCATCAAGTTTTTTTGATCACTATTCGAATTGAGGTGCCCGGTTAAGGCAGTTTCCAATTGAGTGAACTATAGTAAGTTACTCATGCAATTCAAGGATACTGGTGAAGTTATTAGTAGCAATTGTTCCCTTGACAGTATAGTTCAAGAAATAGTCCACCAGTATATTGTTAGAGGAATATTTCACCAACATCTTGTTAAAGTAACATCCCCACCCGTCGTCAGTATTCAAATCTTAGGCTTCAAATCGCCCTCGGAATCGCCTTCGGAATCGCTCTCGGAATCGACCCGGCTCGCGGGCGGTTGTCACCCGATCACACCCCCCACAAATAATCCCCAAGTGTTCATGGAAATGCTTTCTTACTTGTAGTCGAATCTTACATCTCATTAAAAGAGATCGTTAGTGCTAGTGATTGAGATTAGTTATTTGAACTACAACCAAAAATGTCCATGTCAATTCAAGAGTGCGCCACCGCACGTCCTCCACGACCAGTTCCAGGAACGTCTGAAAGTGTGTTTGAGCAACTTCGAATGAAGGGCAAGGTGGTTTGCATTACTGGAGGGTCTGATGGAATTGGGTTCGCAGTAGCTGAAGCCATGACCGAAGCTGGTGCGGATGTGGCTCTGTGGTACAATAGTAACAACGCTGCTATAACTAAGGGTGCTCAATTAGCATCCAAATTTGGAGTTAAGGTACAAGCGTACCAGGTGGAGGTAACAGATCCATCCCAGGTCCAGGCAGCAGTGAGCCAGGTGGTGAGTGATTTTGGCAAGCTGGATGTGTTTATTGCTAATGCTGGTATGTCAATCTCCAAACCAATCTTAGAACAGACGCTGGATGAATATAGAAAACAAATGTCTGTTAACGTTGATGGAGTATTCTACTGTGCCAAATACGCGGGAGAGGTTTTCAAGCGTCAAGGATCGGGTAATTTAATCATCACCTCCAGTATTTCTGCTCGCATTGTTAATGTCCCAGTAGACCAGCCTGTATACAATGCCACCAAGGCTGCAGTCACTCATCTTGGTAAATCTCTTGCCCGTGAATGGAGAGAGTTTGCTAGAGTTAACATTGTCAGCCCTGGGTTCTTCCAGACCAAAATGGGAGCGTCTCCAGCTGGAGAGAGTGAAGCTCATCGCATGGCAGTACTTGGTCGACAGGGTCATACGAAGGAGATTAAGGGATTGTATCTTTATTTAGCTAGTGACGCATCAACCTATACTACAGGTAGCGATGTGGTTATTGATGGAGGCTATGTGTTGCCATGAACCAGGAGTACGATATAGTCTAGATGGTGATGGTGTAGAGGTATAGATGGATCATAGTATGGAGGTAGTTACCATGATATAGAGGCAAAGTTACCACGATATAGAGGTTTAGTTACCATGGTATAAAGGATCATGTATATTGGTAAATATTGACCATGGTATAATACTATCGGTCTTCCATTCCAGTCCTTCCATGCTAATCCCTTCATGATCCCTCCATACCACTCCCTCCATATCAGTCCCCCCCCCCCAAGACCAGCCGCCTTAGCTCGCCTTAGCTGCTCGATCCCACAGCCAATCAGCCACACTTTAAAAGGTTGGATGGGCATCACAGTCTCTGGATATCAGTGGACCGAAATGAAGATGGTGGAGGGAACTGCAACTAACCAAAGTAATAGGATCAATGAAACTACAGAGATGGGTGAATTAATGGAGCGAGAGAATGAGCGTCAAAAGGGCCGAGCCAAGCGTGGTAAAATCTTGTCTCTTGCATGCTCTAACTGTAGGAAACGCAAGTCCAAATGCGGAGGCGAGCGTCCTCACTGCGCTCAATGTACGAGACGAGGACGAGATTTTGAATGTAAATATGATCTCTCGAGCGACGGTAGAAGGACCTCGCAGGCTCATTTGAATAAAGTTCTTGCTAAGAAGCTGGAGCATCTAGAATCTCTCTATCACCGAATAAGAAGAGGAGGTGAGGAGAGCCGGTTAGCTGTTGCGGAGATTCAGAATGCAAAGACCCCGGAGCCATATCCAGGATGGCAAGATTCAAACGTGTTAACGATGGATGATGAGGGACAAGTCCATTATTATGGAGGAACTTCGAATCTTCCAAGTTTCGGTCAGTTGCTGTATGATAGTAAACGGACTCTTCCGATGCCCGCAGCAACTACAGAACTGCCGGATATCCCCCCGTCACTAATGGATCATTTGTTAAGCTTATATTTCTGCTGGCAGCATAGCTATTACAAGATTTTGGATGAGGAGTTATTTTTCCGAGATATGAAGAGTGGAGGCAAGTATTGTTCCAATTTCCTACTCAATTGCATTCTAGCTGTGGCATCCATGTTCTGTGATGCTACCATCTTACGATCTGATGCTTCTGAACCCAGTACAGCAGGATATATGTTTTGCGAGCAGGCAAAGTCTGAGATTGAGAACGAGCTCTCTAATAGATCTATAACAAGTATTCAGGGGTTATTGTTGCTTGCTACTCGCGAAGCTGGCAGTGGGCACAACAGCATTGGCTGGGTATATTCGGGGATGGCAATTAGGATGGCTCTTGATCTAGGATTACATTTGGATTGTAGAGGCCTATCCCAAGTTGGATATCTCAGTGATGATGATTATAAAGTCCGTAACACCACGTTCTGGGGATGTTATTTGTTTGATCAAGGGTGGAGCTTGTACCTGGGTAGACAATCGGTGATGCATCTGGGTGATATCACTGTAGAAGTACCAGATTATGATGAAGATGAACATCCTAAACAGTGGCGGCCCGTATATTCGCTACGAAATCATGGTCTGTCTACAGAGCCAGTGCCTTTCTATCCTCACAATACCTTGACTGCTATCGTAAAGCTTTCCGGGATTATGGAGGAAGTTATTGCCACCGTTTACAAACCAGGACGACGAGATGCTCCTGATGATGTAGCGGCAAAGTGTAGGACTTTGGTGGGCCGTATTTCACTGTGGGAGGATTCTTTACCTAAGCCTTTACATTATGTCAATAGCGAGAAGAACCTTCGTCACCCAGCATTGATTATGCTTCACACCCTAGGCTGTGCTTTGAAGATCTTTATCTTTCGACGGTTCCCGGATCTTCAACCACACATTTTTGAATGCCGAGATCAGATAATGAGTCTGTTAGCACGATATCGAGAGTTGTATTCTTTACAAATGACTACTAATCTTTCGGTATATATTACGTTCACTGCTGCCGCAGTATGTCTAGAGAAGTCTACAGACCGCCAATCAGACCAAGGGTTGCGTCAATGTATTGACTTTCTCAAGGAAATCGGCAGAAGCTGGACTTCAGCCACTGCGGTTCAACAGGGCATTGAAAACAAGATTGCCTCATCATCCACCAGCTCTTTCTTTAGTCCATCTAACTATTGTGGCCCCGCCACTTCTGGACTTTCGAACAATCTGTTTGACATTGAGATTTTCGAAGATTTATTCCTACCTTAGCGTCAGATAGGGGTAGATACCAATCCATACATACTAATCAGCATCAATTCAAACACAATTAATTCCAATTACATGTACAAAACAATTAATACAATTATTTACTGAGCACAGCGGGTTCTGATCCCGATTCTTCAACCGCAACACTGGGAGCCTTTTCAAGATCTTTAAACACAGCTTCCTCAATATGAGCAGGTATGATAACCTCATCCTCTTTACCGTAATTTGTCTCCACAACCTTGGTAGCAACGTAGACCATAAATGGGATACTGAGCGCCATCATACCAAAATTAGCCCCTAGCTCGTTCATGAACGGTACAGCAGAAGCATCAATCCCAAAGGAGATTGCTGAGCCCGCAGACTGGACACCCTTGTAGAATCCGGCATACCTCGCTAACCTGTACGACTCATTTGTAATAGAACCCATTATCCAGTAGCACCATGATTGCCACATTGCATCAGCCATTCCATACATGAAATAGAGTACAAAGGGACCTCCAAATCCTGGATCTTTCCAGTCAATGTTCGGCGGAGTCGATTGTCTTGTGAACGTCTTTTGAAACGCAGCTCCACCAGACCAAGTGCCTAGGACAAAAATCGATACTATGGCTAGTCCGAGGAGACCTCGCTTGCGTCTACCCATTCGTTTATTATCAAGAATTAATCCAATGAACGAAGTGCCTACGACTTGAGTTAGCCAGTACACCATTGAGTTCAAAGATCGGGTTCGGAGGGAGAAATAAAAGGCATTGATTCCAAACTGATAAGAATAGAAGAAGTTACTGGCAAAGAATGCGGGAAGAAGCATCATAATTTTTTTATCCGTTACCAGTTTCAGGACCCCAATAAACTCCGTTTTGAAGTCAGTTTGGCCAAAGTTTTCCAACGGACGACCATCCTTCCTTCGAACCTGTCGTGCATCACATAATGTCAGCGAAAGTGCAACCCCGACCAACATAACTACCAGAAATCCAACATAAGTGCCAGTGTTAACACCTGAAGTATCAGCACGGTGTAGATTTTGCAATAACGGGATCAGGCCTCCAAGAGTGGCTCCGATAGAGAGTAAAGACCATGTCAGGGCAAAAAACTTTGCCTTGTCTTCTTCTTCAGCATATGACATCGTCACCATCCCATGGACTGTCCACAGCAGCCCTGCTGAGATACCACATAGAGCTCCTCCAGCAATCACAAACCCACGATTACCTGTACGATCCAAACTCCACAACGACCCTACGTACAAAGTATAGCCTAAAGTACCGAGGAAGAAGGTATATCGAGCACCTATGCTATTGACAATTGAGCCTCCTAAGAAACCAAATATGGCAAAACAAGCATACAGAACAGCATTTGAAGTATCAGTTAATGACACTGAAGTTGCTCTCTGTCCTCCCGCTCCTAATCCTGACAAGGCATCGAACATACCTGGTTGACAAAACAACACAATCCCTACAATCACCGCTTGCGCGGTTGGCAGCTTCCATATTCTAACAAGATCTAATTTAACCATTGGCCCTAAGCGCTTTCCGTTCTCTCTTTGTTATCTCTCTTGTATTATGAGTGGTTGATGCTCATATTTATCCTTCACGTCCTCTTTGAATGTTATGTGCAGTCCTCATTCATAGATCTGATAAGGAGGGGGATTGGAAAATACTCCCCGCAACCCTCGCTACTGCGAGGCTAAGAAAAATTTAAAAGCCCCATAATGGCATGTGCAGCAGTCGCTTGGCAGCTACTCGATGGATGGATAAACACCGCGCCTAGCCGTCTTCTTATCAGGCGTAGCTCCACCAGAATTAATACCATTAGGCGACATACTGATGTCCATATCGTATGTACGTGCAAACAATGTCGGAGACCTTTCTCCAGTGCAATTCAGGACCCTTTATCTGGCATCTTTAACCGCGGGATGTCGGATATCTAAATCCGTCGATCTAAATCCCGACAACCCTTCGGAGTCGTATTTCCGGGCGGCCGTTTTTTCGGTTGTTCCCCCACATTTGTATTTAATCCGGACATAATTTTCCTTCGGGTTAAGGTATTTGAGATGGTGGCCAAGACAACAGATTAAGGTAACTAATATAGAACAGCAGTAAGAGGCCTGGTCTGGGTACTGTTTAACTACAGTTGATTTTTCCCCCTTGGTATCTGAGTAAGGCATATAATATCATGACTAGGAGTGGGTTGAATTTGACGGTGCTGGGATTAAATTCTGGCACCAGTATGGATTCCGTAGACCTGGTGTTGTGTCGGTTCAGTCAAAAAGATCCTAACGACTCGTTGAAGCTTCAGGTGCTGAAATACGACGAGGTAGAGATTCCCGGGTGGCTGAAAAAGCGGGTTCTGTATATGATCAAAGAGAACAAGTCATCGCCGGAGGAAATTTCTCAAATCAATGTGCATTTAGGCAATCTGTTTGCTGAAGCATCGCTGGAGTTTTGCAACAAACACCAAATCTCATTAAATGATATCGATTTAGTAGCATCTCATGGTCAGACCATTTGGTATGTTTCTGATCCCAAACCTGGACAGGTTCGATCAGTTTTGACGATGGCTGAAGGGTCAAAGATCGCCAGCAAGCTGCACAAGACGGTTGTGTCTGATTTTCGTATTTCTGAGCAGAGTGTGGGTCGTCAGGGTGCCCCTATGATTGCATTTTTTGATGGACTGTTGCTAGTTCATCCTACAAAGTTCCGAGCATGCCAAAATATCGGAGGCATTTCCAACGTCTGTTTTGTGCCTCCAGAGACCCGTGGAGGCTTAGATAAGATTTTTGATTACGACATTGGTCCAGGGAGTATCTTCATCGATGCAGCAATGCGATATTTCTCTGATGGAAAGCTTGAATATGATGCAGATGGAGCCTGGGGCAAACAAGGCAAGGTCGACCAGAGCATTGTTGACGAATACCTTTCACATCCCTATTTTAGTAAGGATCCTCCAAAAACTACGGGCAGAGAAATGTTTGGAGATCAACAAGCTTTAGATCTGATTGAAAAAGCTAGTGCTAAGGGCTTGAATAAGTATGACATCATTGCAACTATCACTCGAATTACTGCCCAAGCAATTGTGAATGACTATAAGCGGTTGTCGGTTTATCCGATTGATGAGCTGTATCTCTGTGGAGGAGGAGCCAACAACCCTAACATTGTTGAGTTCATTCAACAGTCTTTTCCTGATATGAAAATCTTCATGTTAGAACACGCTGGGGTAAAAGCTGCAGCCAAAGAGGCAATCACGTTTGCTTTCCAGGGTATGGAAGCGATCCTGGGACGGCCCTTGATTGTACCCGATCAAGTAGAGACGAAGGAGCCAGTAGTAGTGGGCAAGGTCTCACCTGGTCCGAACTATAGACAATTGCAACGAGTAGCGGTTGAGTTTGGAAGTGGATTTGATGAATCATATCTTCCAGCTGTCAGAAAACTCGTGGTAGAGCAGTAGAGTTGATTCAATTTCATGTAGTAATAAAATCTTAATTACAAACTCCATATGTTCCCTTAGGTATCGCCTGATAAGAAGTGATCTAAATCGAACTCACTCAGGCTTGGTAAGTTGGAAATTAGATCTTCTAACCATGACGGTTGTTCCATGTCTAATGGCTCATTGTTGGAATTTGGGAGTAAATTACTATTGTGTTGAGTTGGTACCTGAGTGGGATTTGGATGCATGCTCAGAGCTGCCTGCAATGATCTCGAGTCCTCTTCTTTTCGTCTTCGATGCAATAGTATCAGCAAGTAAGCGGTGTTATATGCTTCGTGCATCACTTCGCTATCCCAAGTCTCTTTGACTAACAATAGAGTGCTCATTGCCTCACCGAGTAATGACAGTGATGTTTGAGTATCAATAGCAAGTAATAGGCATATTACTTGGAATGTGTTGTTAGCTGCTTGATGCCATGGATTGTAATTCGCTGCCATAGTTCGGGCTGCTTTTAACCCCTTTAGACTTAGGGACAAGATCCCATCTAGGTGTAGATTTAGCATCGTCGAGTTTTGAGCACGCAGTCGACGAAAAATACATAGCATAAGGTTCAGCTGGGCCATAACCACTGGAGGTTCGTCATGAACCCTACTCAATACATGTCTCATATCTGCCTCTAGTTCCTCTGCTGATCTGGTCTTGTTGGGATCCAATGGCTCGGTCAGGGGGATCAGACCCAAGAGTTGTGAGGTCGCATCCCCAGGTTTAGGCTCCACAGGTTTTGTTGTAGCCACTGGTAGTGATACCATCGTTCGACCTAAATCAAATGATGCCCAAATGTTCAGATGTAGTCCCATACCCCACAATCGTCTACGGGTTTCAAGATCAGGTGCCATCTCACCAGATGATTCATCCAAAAGAGTGTGTGATGGCTCTTCAAAATGAATGCCTGCTGCCTCTATGACATGCATGAGTGAACAGCTAGCTAGCCAGGTAGTATGAGGTGTCGAAGTCATCCTAAGGTAAGCCACTCTAAGAATCCATCCAGTAACAGTATCAATTGATGGAGGTGTGGCCAGGGAATCACGCTCTAGGATGGCCCGGCAAGTCTCGACTAGATCCGCTTCGATGACTGAAGGGAATTTCTGAGAGAAGAGGAGTCCAAATGCTGCTATTCCACACAGCACAGGTTCATAAGAAGGGATCTTATCGCCTGTGCCGTGGTTCCACCGATCTTCAATTCTTTTGAACAGGTACCCTCGATCAATGAACCCGTATCCAATCGCAATCGTATCAAAATATTTTTTGGCAAGCTCCCTCATACTGGACTCAGTTATCAATGCAGTAATTGACTTTGTCGTTCCTTGGGTATATTGTCGAAGTCTTTCGCCAGTATTCCAAGCGAATAGCTGTAGACGCGGAGCATTGTGAGCATCAACTTTTAGACCTAACCTACGAACAAACGCTGCTCCTGAATTGGCTTCCACAGATAAGTAATGAGCTCGTACTGTATGCTCAGAAGATCCTGATGGGCTTGATCTTACATCAGCTGCTGTGGAGTTGGCTGGTTGTGGGTGGGTATCTAGTACCTGATGACCTTGACTAGCTTTTTCTCTATCTTCACTGCTAGTACTTCGACTACCAGTTCTTTTAATAGCGTAGTAACAATTATACTCATAGTGTATACATGTACTGCATGGATCCTGAGAGTCACACTTCCGTTTATAGTTCTTACAAGGGATACACGCTATCTTAGCTCGTCGTCGTTTTGGAGATGGCTCCATGACTTTTAGATATCCGATCTTTCAGCTCACTACCAATCAATACGCAATGGATAGTCTAGTGAAGAGAAGAAATGTTAGATTACAAGGATCTAATGACTAAAGACGCCTTTAATGAATAATAGCAGTCAATATCTAATGGCAAAGCAACATCTATTGATGATTAAAAATGTCCAAAATCAAATTGAGATTCAACACGAATAGATTTAAATGGAAGGTTGACGAGACAGACGCATGACGATATATGATTGGCTATATTTCTAAACCACTCTAGATAGTAAAAAGAAGGATTTCTATTGATCTTTTGAAAAATGCTACAACTGGATCATTTATATTTGAGAGCTTCAATGAACATGTAGTTGAATCTAGTAGTCTTCTGGCTTTACCTGATTTTCAGCTGAAAGTGACCGTCGGGAACATCGGAAATATCGGGAAAGTAGGAAAACCTGGGAAAGTCGGAAAAGTCGGAAACATCGGAAAAGTAGGGAAAGTCGGGTGAAAGTCGGGTGAAAGTGGGCTTTTGGTGACTAGTTTGAGGGTTCAGCTTAGATATCAAATAGCAAAGGTGGGGTTGACAAACAGGGGCGCAATGAACGGCCTCTAAAGTAAAGAAGAAAAGACTCATCGACGATATGAGAGCTTGTGATTAGCCTGCGGTCCTTAAATTGGACACTGTTCCGTTTGTGTACTCGATAAAAACTATTCGATTCAATGTTACCCGAAAAACATGGCATCGATGAGGATGATCCTAGATTGACAAGTGACAGATCCAATGTACTAAATCGTTGGTCTAATGTTGATGAAGCATCGAATAGATCAGATGATGGTATCACTACTGGTAACAGTGTGAGTTCTGCTCCTGATGGTGGGTCTAGGGCCTGGTTACATGTCCTACTCTGTCATTTTGTATTCTTCAATACTTGGGGCATGACCAATAGCTATGGAGTGTTCCAAGAATACTATACTAGAACTCTGGGACGTCCACCGAGTGATATTGGATGGATAGGAGGTATTCAGACGTTTCTCTTGTTCTTTGGAGGCATTTTCGCTGGTCGTGCGACAGATGCTGGATACTTTCGACTGTGCTTTGTGGCTGGGGTGTTACTCCAGGTTTTTGGCATGTGTATGGCATCCTTGAGCACCAAATATTACCAGCTTGTGCTCAGTCAGGCTGTCTGTGTTGGGTTAGGAAACGGACTTGTTTTCACTCCAGGATTGTCCACTATGAGCTCATATTTCAATAAAAAGAGATCGATGGCGGTGGGATTGGCAGCTTCAGGAGCTGCGACTGGAGGAATGGTATATCCTGCTACCGTGAGTAGATTGTTAAACCATTCCAACATTGGGTTCGGATGGACAATGCGTGTTGTGGCTTTGATCATGCTTCTAACTCATATACCATCGATTGTGGCTTATAGGCCATATGTCGCAGCACGGTCTACTGGTCCATTGGTGGATTGGGTCGCTTTTCGTGAACGTCCGTTTGTGTTCTTCACCATCAGCATGTTTCTTTCGTTTTGGGGCTTATATATGGCTTTTTTCTACCTGGGAATATTTGCAAGGGAATCTATTCACGTCAAGGACTCTCTGTACTTGGTGCTTGTGCTCAATGGCATGGGGATCATAGGGAGAACCTTGCCTAACTTTGTTGGTGAAAGGTTTACCGGAATCATGAACATGGCTATCTTCCTCTGTGCTGTGTGTGCGGTATGTATATACTGTTGGACCGCGATCACCACTGCCAGTGGTCTTTATGTTTGGAGCGCATTCTATGGGCTTTTTGCTGGAGGGGCCCAGGCGGTTTTCCCTGCAATTGCTACCAAACAAACCACTCAATTGGATAAAGTAGGCACAAGGACTGGCATGGTCTTGACCATCGTCAGCTTCTCATGTTTGACTGGTCCTGCGATCCAAGGAGCAATTATTCAGCAAGATGATGGCAAGTACTCCGGAGCGCAAATCTTTGCCGCAACTTCCATCCTTCTTGGCGTCATCTTCTTAACATTGAGCCGATGGAGCTCAGTAGGCATGAAGGTCATGAAGGCGTGATTGTAGATTACTAGGGTGATTTCATTCACGTGTGATTGCGGCCATGCCTTGACGCGTAAGCACGCTGTCCGATTTTAACCAATTTGCATACATTTTGATTCATTTTGAGATGGTTAATTCACGTGGTGTTTATGGAACTGATTTATTATATCTATTCTAGCTAAGATGGCCAGCAGGGTTTCGTCATTCTTGTCCCACCTGTCTAAGCTTGTAGTAATATAACTTCAAATCGGTATTATCATTGCCTGATACCCTTAATTGGATAGACTTACTATTTCGTGTATCCCAACTAGACGTGGGTAGAAAAAAAATTTTGGCGTGTATTATCAGTTCCCAATAAGGAAATTTATGATAGGGCGCTCGGACTTTTTGGTTTCCTAAATAGGAAATCAAAAATCGTTATCTGAATAGAAATTCTTCCGATGGCTAATCCACTTATGAGCAATACATTTAAAACCTCAATTGTTGCACGATGAGAGATTAAATTTTAACATCACAATCTGAGAGAACTTATATCCGTATCTATGATGAAGGGATCATCATCAGTTAAATCACCAACCGATATCGGTCGACCGAAGGGAATTGGAACCCGGCCAGCGATTTTCCACAGCTTAACCCAGGAAATTTTATGCGTTGCAATTCTCACTACAGCACCTGCCCTTAGCACCGCAAGTACGGGCTCGCTTCAGCTGGCACTCTCTGACATGGGTAGTGTGTTCCATCTTGAAGACGGTCCGCTGAGTTGGGTGGTGGCATCATTCACTTTAGCATGCGGATCCTGCTTACTACTGATGGGAGGAATTGCTGACACGTTTGGGCGTAAGAGAACATTACTTGCAAGCTATGTAACATATTCAGCATTGTCATTGGGCAGTGGTTTTTCAAACTCTTTTGTGACTTTTTGTGTGCTGAGAGCTTTACAAGGCGTAGCAGCTGCCGCAGCGGTTCCATCGGCGGTAGGTATCATAGGATCTGCTTATATGCCAGGCCAGCGAAAGAACAGAGCAATGGCGACTTTTTCTGGAGGTGCGCCCATAGGTTACGTTTCTGGGATTTTGGTGGGGGGAATATGTGACCAATTTCTGTCATGGAGATCTATTCTATACTTCTTTGCAATCATGTATGGGATTGTCTCGATTGGGGTGTACTTTTACGTTCCCTCTGACCCTAGCCTAAGCCTTGAAGCGGTTAAGGCTGGTATCAAATCGCTTGACTACGGAGGAGCAATTTTCACGTTGGTAGGATTTACTCTGCTAACATTTTCGCTGACAGAAGCTCAAGCTGCCACCAAAGGGTGGAATACCCCATATATCATTGGCCTGCTGGTGGCTAGTCTGGTTATCATTGCAATTTTCTTTGTGTATGAGGCCAAAGTTCCCAAACGACCAATTATGCCGGTATCGATCTGGAAGTACCCTGGGTTTGGTTTATGCATGGCTATTTGCTCGTGTGGTTGGATGGGATTCAATGGAGTTTTCATATTTTATTCGACCTTATACTTTCAAAAAATTCGAGAAACAAGCTCCATTCTCACCACTGCATGCTTTTTGCCGTTGCCAGTGTTTGGAGCTAGTGTTAATGTTTTTGCTGCGTTCACTTTGCATCGGATTCCTGGAAGAATCCTCATGATCATTGGTATGGTAGGGTATTGCATTGGCACTTTTCTTTGGTGTTTCATCACCGAAACTGTGTCATATTGGGCAATGGCCTTTCCTTCCATGTTCTGTTCCGTGATAGGAGCCGATCTATCTTATAACGTTGGCACGATGCACAGCCTTAATACTGTTTCTAGTGATCTTCAGTCATCAGCGGGGGGTTTGTTCAATACCAACCTGCAGCTCTCGATTACAATTGGCGTGGCTGTTGCAGGAGCAATAGTGTCTAGTGTCTCTAAAGATACTAATGCTACTAAAGATGTTTTATTGCGATCATACCATGATGCATTCTGGTTTGCGTTCGCTGTGTGTGCATTGGGATTGGTCATGTCGCTGTTTTTCAAAGTCGGGGTTCAAAATGGTGATCAGGATTCCGGAGATGAGGAGCAAGCTCTCGAGCCACCTATGGACCAGGTAATCCATAACATTGAGCATCCTGGGGGCGGTTTGACAACTGAGGTCACTGCGGAGATAGACGATTATAATTTGCCCTCAACAGAAAACCCTTGCACTCCAGCTATTGAGTACAGTTTCGATGAAAAGTCACTTGGGGCAAAGAAGGCTGCAGCACTTTTCTCAGATAATGTTTGATTTGACTTGTAATAGCTTAATTATCGTTGATATTTTTTATTTTATAGAGGCGAAATTGCAGTAATATTGATTGAATTGTGTATTATAGGTGATCCATTAAATAGAACGATAATGGAAATGGGGGTTTAGTTTGTGATGTTGTGGGTAAGGGTAGAAAGAGGGGTGAGGGGTAGTGGGGGTTATGACATTATATGCGCGGTTGTGGGTAAGGGTAGTGAGAGGGGGATGGAGACTTGGAGAGGGAGTGGGAGGAAGAGAGGAGTGGAGGGGGGATGGAGTGTGGTAGGTAAATAGGAAGCAGAAGGGAGGGGGGGAGAGGTAGGGAGCGTAGGAGTAAGGGAGAGGAAGAGGAAGAGGAAGAGGAGGAAGAAGAAGAGAGGTAGGGAGGGTAGGAGGAAGAGAAGGAGGAGGAAGAAGAGGATAAGTGGTAGTAGATAGTAGATAGTAGATAGTAGATAGTAGTAGTAGTGGATTCTTTAGAGGATCGTATTACAGCAGGAGGACCGAAGGTCCGACTGGTGTAAGGAGATCCGACATGTGACAACGAAGCACGTGCACCACACAACAGCACACGATTTCCACATTTAATATTGCATTTTATTACCAACCGGGTGAAGCGAAACGATTAATGGGAAATGAAGTAGTTACAGCAAGTAGTGATTCTATCATTTCATTCTATCATTTCTTCAAGGTCTAGGATCGGATTACAACAGGAGGACCGAAGGTCCGACTGGTGTAAGGAGATCCGAAGTGAGACAACGAAGCACATGCATCACATGATTACACACGATTTCCACATTTAATATCGTTCTTTATTACCAAC
>PPJN03000046.1:0-20475 GCA_003705795.3 Blastobotrys americanus
ATCCTGTACACTCTCTCACTTACCAAAACTTTAACTGAGTCCATTCCTTTCGCAGAATACCACGCTGATACAATTGAGGAACCTCCGTCGAAACCTTATCTGACACATCTTGATCCATGAATCCCATGAAAATAACCGGAAGAGATGTAAACGCAAGATTGAAAAGGGTAATATATGTATAGTCAAACAAATAGGACCCATCAAACGAATTGTGCACATCGTACCAGAATAGCGTTAATGTGAAAACTACGTTTTTGTAAAACAGGTTAGCCGTCATCTCTGCTAGTCTTCGATATGCCCATCTTCCGTGTACCAACAGTAGTCGGGTCAAGAATCGGAATTGTCCAAACGCATAATCTGCGGACATGACTGCTTGGCGACCTTCCACCCCAGCAATTCCCACACCCACATCAGCCTCAAGAATCATAGCAACATCATTTGCACCATCCCCAATCGCCAAAGTCATTACATCCAATGATTCCTTTACTGATTTCACAACCAGCGCCTTCTGAGAAGGAGACACGCGACAGCATAGAACAGACTGGCAATTCTTACAAAGAAGTACGAATTTACGAATCAATTCTTCATCTCCATCCCCCAAGATAAGTTTCAATGTATCTCCGTCCACCACAACTGCGTAATCAGGCAACGGTGAGCTGTGATCCTTTCCAGCTTCTTTCAATTCCTCGGGTGAACCCTGTAAACTAAAGTATCGATTTAGGTAATCCGTCAGCAGATTATTCACGTCCGCTCGGGTATTTTCTACACCAAGCTGTAAAACTAGCAGTTCCATGTCATTGCTGAGCAGGTTACAAGAATATCCAATATTGATTGCCGTTTCCACCTTATCACCAGTGAGTACCCAAATCTTGATTCCAGCTTCTCGTAGAATTGAGATCGATTCAGGGACTCCATCTTGCAGCCGATCTTCAATAGCGGTGCCTCCTAAAAGAGTCAGATTGCGTTCAATCTCATCAGCTACTGCATCCAACTTCTCATCACGGTCTACTAATGCTTCGGCCGCTTGCTGATGCCTGATAGACCACGCCTTATATTCCTCCTCGTCGAGTTCTCGTTCCGCTATGCAAAGCGTCCTAAGCCCTTCATTGGCAAACTCTTCTAAATCTTTTGCAGTTTGTTCTTTTAAAGTTTCCCCCCCAGATTTCAACCGCGAGTATATAGTACTATCAGCACCCTTTGAGATTAATAGTAGCTTTCCAGTCTCAGGGTGACGAATGATAACACTCATACGTTTTCTTGCTGAGTTAAACTCTAGTGTGGTCAAGACTTCGATGCTAGTATCAGTACCCAATATATCTAGAACAAGTCCGTCTCGTGTTCGCTCCAACAAGGTGTAACCAAAATCCCTAGCAGTGGCAACCAGAGCCTCTTCATCCGGAGATTGTGCCTTCAATTTTATTCGATTATCATGCTCGGATTTCTCAGGCAGGACAGCGTGACAAACTGCCAATGCGAAAATAAAATGACGTGCAGCAGCTTGCTGGTTCTCTCCCGATCCCCCTCGTAACATGTCGCTTACTAATTGTGAGGAGACCAATTGAACTTCATCCTCCTCCATTTGTGGGTTATGGTAAACTTCACGCAATTCAGTGATCATTTGTTTACGATCCTGCAGAATATCCGCCCTAGCATGTGCAGAAATACTATCCACGTCTTCACCGTTTCGCTTGAGCATACCAACCATGGCTTCCGTGAATGCCTTTCCATAAGAAACACCATTAATGGTACATTTACGGAACTCCATAACGTTCTGAGTGAGCGTACCAGTCTTGTCAGAGAAAATGTACTCAATTTGTCCTAAATCATCTGAAATAGACCATGACTTTGGAGTACAAGGATAGTCAATGACATCGTAATACATGTAAACATCACTCCAAATAAAAAATGCTTGAATGGTCTTGACAATCTCGATGGAAATGTAAAGCGAAATAGGAATCAAATTTTGAAGCAAAATAACGGCAGCCCAGAAAGTCACCACTCCATCTCTTGCCGGCGATCCTGCAGTTGAGCCAAACTCGAAATAATGAGCTGAAGATTTTTCTCTTCTCCAATAGATGCCTTCCAAAATTCCCGCCACCAGTGCCAGAACAATCACAAAGATGAAGTTATAAATGACATTGATATTGAGTTCTCTCATCAATCGGCTCCGCTTGGCCGGAGTTTCTCCAGAGTTCAACATCACCCTTGTCTCTGCACCAGTATATACAGCGATTCCGATGACCCATTTAGTATTTCTTAATGAGCATCCTCGAAGTAACAGATTATTAATAGTAACAGGTTCACTCTTTGTGCCGGCCCTATCTGACAGTGAGTACGTGGATTCATCAGGTTGTGTCCATCTTAGCACTCCATTGAATGAATAAAGATCCAGACGTGGTGCTTCGCACTCCACCTGGAATTTGGACTGAGCCAAGTCTCTTGACCGGTGCAGATTTTGGGTGGCCTTTAATGCTTGCCTCACCTTTAAATTGGTTTCACCGTCTAGATTCCTAGTCTCAATGAAACATGCACCATCAGGATCTGAAGTGGAAAGAACCACCAAGTCTGAAGGAAATTCTTCATCACTATACACCTTCACAATATCACCAGCGCTGATGCCCTTCCAGAACGCCCGTTTGAACCGAGCATATTCTGTAGGTTCCGTAGTACGGTCAATAACCGAATCATGAGTTGCTGCAGGTCTGGAGTTTTGCTGCAAACTAGAATCCTGGAGGTTAAACAGTGAAGTTTGCTGAGTGTTTGTCCTACTCACATTGGCCAACTGGTCCCTAGACTGATTTCTAGTGCTAGGAATTTGAGACCGATCATCGTTATACACGGAAGCAGAATCCGTAGGCTGCATGTGAAGGGAAGCTTCCCCATCGTTGATAGTGGTAGTAGTTCGCACAGTTCTAAGGTCCACTTCATGTTCCATATCCGATGGCTTGATAGGCTTCCTAAACAACCGCTTGAAAAACCGGATGGTGGCTCTACCAAGATAACCAAAACCTCTGCTATTTGCTTTCTTAAACCGTCTCCACAGAGATACATGGTCATCAATGACATTGGCATTTTTAATCCCCACTAGACGATGGGTAATTGTGTTATTCAGCTCTGAGTCCAGAACCTGGCGCCTGAAGTCCTCAATTGCATCTTTTACCGCGGTTATGATAACAATTACAATAATGGGTACTGCCGCCAGGCCAGGACTCTGGACACCAAAGATAGAAAATGCCGATAAGATGACAATGAAGACGAAATAAATGTTAGCAATGTTGTGAAACTGGTGCCACAAGTCTAGGGGCACAAATGTTAGTGGGGTATATTTTGTGGTTCGAATTTTGTTGCGCGCATATTGTGCGATTGGAACTCCAGTCTGAGGGTCTAGCTCGGACTCTGGCAGGGGCTGGTTAAAGTAGAGAGTTCGTTCCATTGGTATTTCTGACTCATCTTTTTCAGGCTGCTCGACAATGGAGCTGAGTCCTGGAATATGCTGCGAAAACTGACGAAATCGTTTGGTCACCGAGCCTTTTCGTTTCACGGTTCCGAATCGTAACCGACGCGTGTCCTGTTTTTGTAACGGTGCCATGGAATTTAGATCATCATGAGCATCTGATGGGGATTCGCCATTTCGATCGGAGTAGCCTGGTGTATTATAACCAGTAGCTGGCTCGTCCACTAACTGTCTTCCATCTGAAGCGGCAGCATCTGAATAGCCCCAAGATGCTTGAGACTCATCAGGTCCTGTGCCCTGATCAGTTATGTGAGCCATCAGAATATGGTTTTAGTTCTGTCAATTAAGGTTAAGATCCCCAACACTGTTTATACAAGGTGTAAAATAGAAAGAGAGGGGGAAAAATCCAAAAACAAACGACGTTTGCTTGTTTAAAGCTCTGACAGAAATGTTAAAAAGAATAAACTTCTATCTGTTAGCACAGCTCGTTATTGAAATAAAACGGAAAGTTTGAAGGCATTCAAGTTCCTCAACTCCAAGTCAACCACAATCAAAGGTGATAGAATGCACTTAAGACTGTGTGACTGATCAAGCGTAAGTCCTAAAAGATGATAACCGCTTTAGAAAAAAAGAGAAAGATGTTACACTTCCACAGCTCTGATCCCACTATCACTCGTCTAAAATTCAACTAGTTTGGGGCTAGTATTATGAGCGTTGTTTTTTCTGTTCTCCGACTAGCAACTCAAACTCACCGCATAAGCGGATTTTACTTACTGTCTCCGTATACCCGACAACGAATGTACCCGACACCCTACGTGTAATGAACTAAGAACAATAGATTCTTAGCAGCGTTCGGGATTAAGGCTCGAAGTCTGTCAAAAGTATTTGAACGTAAATTACACTCTCTTTAGAGTAAAAAAAAACACTCACAAACAAACTCTCACACCGGACCAGATCGGGTTAGTCACTAGTGGGGGTGAGAAAGTCGCGAGATGGTAGGATGAGGACTTAATAGGCTACTATCAACCAAACTGAACAGCGACCCTAGAACTTTATAAATAGTTTGGAAACTTGTACCTTCGGCTTAGTTTCGTAGGCACCCACCCAATTCCGTTAGCTCTATTTAACCCAGGTTCAAACTTTACTAAGGTATCTCTACTCCTACACAATTTTTTCCGATAAGACTCTCCCTCGGACAGCGGGTTTCATATACAAAGAAAGGCTGTGCCCAAGCTGCACTTTTTTTAACTACCTAGCGGCTGTCACCGCAATGCTGTGGGGCCGTTCTTCCGCCGCCCCCATGGCTGGATACAAACTGATGCGCCTAAGGAGGATCCGGAAGTCAAGCCTACGAACGGATAAGACAAATGAAAACCAGGTGGATCCGGTTGGAGTTTAACAATCTACGATTATAGTTCATCATATACAGTTCAATTTTAAAATTTCGATCTTTAATCCATCTATCGAACTAAGTCGGCTTTGTTACACCTGGTCAAGCACCAAAGTCAGATAACAACTGGCTGTACCTGCTCCCTCCCCCTATTCTCCGATGCAGGCTGGCAGTGTTTATGCCGGCTAGGCCGGAACAATACAGAAATCGTAAGCCGATCGAATAAGGGGAGCACAACGAGAACCGCCAAGAACAAGCGTGAGGAGTAGGCTAGTTGGGCTCGCTGGTCTAACCAACTTGATGGATGGGCTAGTTGGTGGCTTGGCATGTTAGCATAGTATAGGCAGGGCCCAGCAACAACTGTGGAATATTCAAAGGTGTGTAGTATTGGGTACGCAGTACCAATTGACTTGTAGGGCCTCAACCACGATGGACCTGGTTGTGATAACTTCCGCCGTGCTACCTTAGACTGGGATCACAACAGTGTCACGATATCAGATTTTTTCGACCTCAGATCAGATAACTCAACTTGAAATTACATAATACTGTGTCTGGCTGGCTTTAACATGCCTGCCGAGGGCTCGAGCTCGACTGCGACTCAGTTGGCTCTATTAGAGCAACAGCTCAGAGCGCTTGCGATTCACGTAGCAAACAATGAAAAGCCTACTTCAGACCCTAACTCAAGTAGAGTCCATGCAGATACTAACAATACAAAATTTGATGTAATAGATGAAGGGACTTCTCAAACCGCGACTGATATTAACCATATCAAAGTGGCATCGATTCCTCAAACCACTATGAACATGCTAGACTCGGTTCCAAAGTACAGTGGTGACTTATGCCAATCACTACAAACCTGGAAACAAAACATCAGCGGGTTCGCCAGAACCTTCAATCTTTCAATCGCTCAATTGGAGCCTCATTTGGACAAGACCCTGACTGGGCGGGCTCTGACAGAATATAAACACTTACGGAAACAACTGCGTCAAGCAAAAGGACTTCGATACCCCAATTGGGATGAGGTCTTAGCCTCTATTAGCCGATTTGACGATCCTGTACGTCGCAGTGTTGCTATTCATAAGAAAATACTAGCATTGACACCATCACAAATTAGCGGTAATTGCAATGGCCATGGAAGCAATACCAACCCCCTTGAGGACATGATTGATGCATTCGCTAGTCTAGAGGCCCAGCTTGACCAGGCACCATTAGGAGACCGATTGTTTCTGCTGTTTCAAGTGATCCCCATGGCAGAACACTTACTGCATGATCATACCCAACAAATCAAGTCGTTGGATGATGCTTATACCTATGTTAAAACGTCAGCAAAATCGGTGAATTACTGTACGATATGTTTTCGAACTGAACACATTACCGAATCACATCCTCAAAAACATCACAGAACATCTTTCAGAGGCTCCAAAAAATGAAAATTGTCGGATCCGTATCCATACGGATCCAACAGTTCCAAGCATATATTCTTCAAGACCATTTCAGTGGCAGCCACTTGTTTTTCATTGCACGGTCATAAATCTCTGAGTCATCATACAACTCAATTAATTGTTGGTCTAGCGGCCGACTCTTCGGGAATGCGAACCTTCGATATTCGTCGAAAATCATGGTTAATGACCAATCCTGGAGTCGTCTAAGGCATCCTACAAGACAACCAGTTCGGTGCTTCAATGTTAGATTCACAATTCAATTGGTATCTCCTTTCTCGTTGGTACCTACCTTTCCGCGATTGCAATGAATCAATAACGGATGGTTCTCTGGGTTTAGAACAATTTCTAAAGCTTCGGTAATGGTCTCTTGAGGGACTTGTCGTTAATATTCTAAACTTTAACCTTCACTAATCAAACCACCAATTTTACTGTCTTCTTGCCAGACTCGAACTGTTATTGCTCTTACCATTGACAAAAGGTTCCTGAACTGTTAATATTCACCTTCAAGCATAGTCTCTCTCCCTCTCTTTCTCTCCCTTTCTATCCTCAAAGTTCTTACCTTATTCCCTGACATTCCCACTTGGAAAAAATTGAGTCCATTCTCTTGTATAAACTTCTCGTTCTCTTCTGGGTACGGTTCCGGAATTAGTACTCTATAGTTCTGTTAGTACTACAATGTCGTGAACCAGCGCGACCTAGGGGTCACAACCTTTCACTACTTACAGAACACTCTTCAATTTCAAGTTCTTCAGAAATGAAAAATTCTCTGGTCTTGGAAACGAGCTACGATAGATGTTATTCACAACCATAGAAAAGTTCTCCGGTGACTCCCACTTGGTTGGGCAGTCGATAGAGTGCGTATTATCCAGCTCCTCTAATAGGTCATCATAATCCTCTTCAAGGAGTGAATCACCCACTAGAAAGGATCCCATACCTGATCTCAGTAGTGAACCGTGCACAGTCATCCACTCAAGTGGGTTTTGATGAACAGAAAGTGTTGGCCAAACACCTTTCCTCTGCGGGCTGACAGATGTTGTCAAATCCGACGAACTATGTAGGTCACGTGTCATCAGAGTTGGAACTCTGAATGAGACGACTATTGAAAGAAGACTGGGAAGATGAATTTAAATGAGACTATTTATATTTGTATCAACTAAACAAAATTTAAAAACAAGAGCGATTGATCGACTGGATAAATAGTAGTCGAAATACATATAAAAAAACTTCTGGAGACACTTTTTTTTTAAAGTTTTTATAAAGTTTTTGTGTTTTTTGTTTGTGTTTTTTGATTTTTTATTAGTTGTAATGTTAGCACCAAAAACAAATTGCTTGACCACGCATGCTTCCTCCTCATGAATGCTTTAGTATTCAACTGGGGGGTCGTGTCATGTCCATAATTAAATTCAGGCGTAGTACTTCCGATTCCAATTCTTGATTACGTAGTGTCAATCTTTCACATCGGTCTTCAAGTTCCTGCAAACGCTCCATCTTTCGCGCTCGAGACCTTCTAGCCGCTTCAGTATTACGAGCCCGTTTCAGCTTTGCTTTGTCGCCTTTAGAGCTCCTAGTGGGGCGTTTAGCATCTGTTTTCATTGAACCTTCGTCTTCATTTGTTAATGAAGATACACATGAATCTTCTGTTATCTCCACCGTGTGGGCTGTAGAGTGACTTGGGAATGGATCAGTAAAACTAAATGAACTCGTATCTATCACATTAGAGGATGTGACTGGAGCAGAAACTCTTCGAAAATCTACACTTGTATGTGTATTCCGTGTTAGTGTGTTTTCTCCGTTAGTCTGACCAACACCTAACATAGAAGAAAAGATGTCATCATTTAACAACGGATCATTATCAGATAATGCCATGATCTTGCTAGAGGTATCCCTATCATTTTGATTTTGATTTTGACCGACAACGGAGTCTGTACCGGAGGTGGTGGGGGTGGTGGTATCGACATTGTCAACTGAGGCTATTATATCGGTACTAGGTAGAGAGAGGCGATTGATATAAGATCTATCATTAGAGCGCTCTGAAACGCGCTGAATCTCGTTCACTTCAAACAATGGATCCCAAGTCTCGGAGGAGGCTTCTGGGCGAGCAAATAATGGATCAGCGCCATATATTTCATATGATACTTGAGCGGGCTCATCTCCAACAGCACGTCCCGTAGATAAAGCTTTGGCGTCTACATCATAAGTCTCATAACCCTCATCTTCATCATCAGAGAAGTCCAGGTTTGGGGGCAGTTCTGCGGACGCTACTCCCGAAGGAACTGAGGACAACGAGCCATGGTTCAGTCCCGAATGATATGAAAGATCTGTAGAATATTCAACACCAGGTATTGGTGCAGCTCGAGACGCCAGTTCATCTTCAACATTAAATTTCTTCTCATTTGCCATCACTTCTTGATTGAACCGCCCATACATTAAATCAGTCAGGCTTGGAAAAGGATTGATGTCGGTAATCTGCTTGAACAACTCTTCTGCCTCGATCTTGGTAGTACGACGGCCGTCTAATGGGCCTACAGACAGCGCATAACAGTTCTCGTCGTCATAGAATTTGGATCGCAGTTCAGGCATAGCGTAGATTGATTCCACACTTCGAGTTGCGTATAATCAATAACAACCCGTCAAAATAGTTATAAAAAAATTTAGAAAAAAATACCGCAGTACCAAAATGCTTATAAGAAATTTATGATCAGCCAAACTGCAGCCTTCTCGGTTTCTCTCTTCTACCAGCTCGAAACCTATTGGATATTCAACTATTTAGTAAAATATACCAAGGTTTCTACACTCCCATTTACGACAACATACAAAAAACTAAGAGTTATAATTCATTCATCCTGTCCTACTCGCTAGTTATAAGTCTAGATCGTCGTATCGATAAGCCGTCTAGGAATTTGCCACCCGTCCTGCATGCTTGTGTACACCCCCGTAGGGGGTTTATGGATTACTTCCCCAGTCTATCTTTTGTTTGGGGGTGAGATCCCACTTTTTGGTGCTTAAAAAGGGATCCTTACGGCTGTCGTGTGTAGTCCCTGCAGGGTATGGCCCTTAGGAATCCGATAAAAGACGCGGGGGTGGGGGGAGGGGCATGTCGGGCGGAATCGGAGAGTAGTCTCAGTGTGTATCAACTATCTATCAGCACGCATGATCCTTCGTAGAATATCGGCTTCACGACCGCCTTCAATTGCGGTAATCATATCCATATAGTGAATGTTAGATGAGATTCTTCTTTGTGCAAAATCATCCCGAGCTCCAAGATAGTTACTTTTAGACGCACTGGCTCCGCCGCCTCCTCTAGAAGTTCGACTGCGTCCAGCAGCTGACCCAAGGCCTTTACGTCCACATACGCCAGACACCGAAACGACCCCGGAAAACTCAAGGGCTGAGATTAGATCAAAAAATTCACCCAATTGAAGCCTTGTGAGTAAGCCATCGCCAGAGCATGCACGTCCGTACTCTTCAAATAAATTAAACACCGACATTCGAGGTCCCTGAGTTCTTCCCATCACCTTCTCAGCCTGGACAAGAACTGCTAGCACTGCCTTTTGTTGGAGGTTCAAAGCCTTGACTCGTACAACAGTGGATCCTCCAAATGCAATTGAACAAATTTTAGATACATGCATAACTGTAACTCGAGGTGCCTCACTAAGGCCAAGTGACGTCAAGTTATCTCCTTGTACAATTGCTTGTTTAAACTTTCCGTCGGTCGCGTGCTTACGTCGGGTTTCCTCCTCAACTAGCTCAATTGAGCGACGACAGATATCGAATGCTTTCCGTAGATCTCCAGTGTTGGCTGCTGTTTTTCTAGCTGCTAATTGGATTGCTGCCGGGTGCATCAGCGGAAGAGGGTCAATGGAAGGACCGGAACTGGTGCCCAATCCTTGTAACGATCTCAATCGCGATTCTATAATGTTAGCAATTTCCTGAGCTCCATAAGGAGAGAACACAAAGCTCTCCGGAGTGAGATTGTTTGCCCGTAACCGCGGAAGAAACCGGTCTGTGAGGTCCAGTGCGTTGGCAATACCAACCAAGATCAGGTTTGACCCTTCAGAAAACGCCCATTGGAATGCTTTAAATAATACTTCTTGATCTTTGGTAATCAGATGGTCCAATTCATCCAAAACTACAATGTTCCGGATAGTACTCTTCTTATCAAGGAATGTCCTTTCTAAAGTTCTAGCACTCCTAGCTTGGGCAGTGGCAGTTAAAATTGCGTCTGCTTCATCCTCCACAATATCATGGTCTTGATTGAGTTTTTTATGTGCGCTTTTAGAACTCCATTCATGTCCAAAGTCCTCAAGTTCTCGTAAGATTCTCTTATAAACCATCTCTGGCTTGTCAATGATCATGCAATTAATGTTAGCAATGCGGATCTTCATATCGGGAGTAATTCCGGCCATTTCTGCGTATATGGTATCTAAAACTTCTTTTAAAAGTGCAGACTTCCCAGTGCCTGGAACACCGGACATGTACAATGCTCCATGATCTCTATTCAGCACCTTCGGACGGAAGAAATCCAATAGCTTCTCTCTTTCTTCCTCTCTACCGATCAAGCCATTGGCAACAGTCCCTCGTTGAAATAAAGCCTTGCCAATCGAATATACTGTACTGGGGGTAGAAGGTGGAGTTACTAACTGGTGGTCTTCCAATGAGGGCCCTCTCACCATGGTGGCAACCCCATCATCTCCAAGATCAATCTTTAGTGCCTGTTTTTTAGAATGCGACGGTGGTGGAGTGAGCACATCAATTGTACGTTTGTTCCGTTTAGGAGTCTGAGGAAAGCCATCATCTGAAATATGATCACTACCGCCTTTATCTTTACTTGTTTCGAACCTAGCTATGTCCTTAGTAGGAACACCTTCTCGTCGTGGCTCCTTTCTAGCCAACGGCCTCTTAGGCTCCCTTCTCACTAAGGTCATTTTGATGGCTTTGTTGAGAGAGTATAATACTACTACTACTACTACTACTACTATCAATAGATTCAATCTTATGGGGATTATATACTTGTAACACACAGAGCTGGTGCCTCGAAATTTATAACCAGTTCGTGTGCGATCGCGTGGCTTTCATTACATTTCCATTTTGGGAGACCATAGCCAGCCGCACTTTTTGAAAATCCAAAAAGCGCGTCAGATTCGGTTAATTAGCGCGTCCAATGCGATTGGAAGGAAGAGCTAAGAAAATTAGAAAGCATTCATTGAACTGAAACTCTAAGCCTTATATACTGATTACAAGTGTGTGCCTAAAATGAAAATAGTTTCATCATTCATTTAATACAAATTTCCACCCATCACAGGGAAATCAAACAAACAACAACCATCGGAAAAGTGAACTGCTATCATAAAACAATTATGAACAATTATAAACAGTTATCTGGCATGATATTAGCAGACAATGGCCCAGTTTTAGGAGCTCTGCAACTCAGTCGTACGATGATGATGCTCGCTAATATCTACTCATCGCGTGGGTGATCATCCCAGCCGCACCTTCTTCTTCCCGGTCGCTACCCTTACCATTGGCCTCTGGCTCAGTTTGAGTCTCAGTATTGCCAGCAGCTCGCTCAGAATCCACAGGTTCTCTGAATTCTTCCTCATTGTCCTTAGAACGCTCATAGCTGTCGACGTCTCGTTCTCTTCCACGAGTCTCAGAGCCCTCAGGAGATCTTGATCCGCTATAAGCTCGTTCTCTAGGTCCATCAGGCGACCGGCTTCGAGATCGTGTAGGGCTTGGGCTATAATCACGGCCCCTTCGCCGAGGAGGAGATCGTCTTCTTGGAGGAGGAGAACGACGCCTGGAACGAGGAGGTTGCTTAGCCCATTCAACTGAGATCACATCTCCAGAACCAATCCGGCGATGGTGCATATCCTGGTAAGCATCTTCAGCATCTCTAGAGTATTCGTATTCAATGAAGGCATAGGGACGACCACGGGCAGATTTTGGAGGAGGAATATCACATCTCACTAGAGGGCCGAATCTATTAGCCAGTTAGTAACACAGCACAAAACAATAATCTCAGAGCATGCTATAAATTCAGTTTATCACATACACCCACGCAAAACCTCAACTAGCAGAACACCAACAACTAAGCACACACCCGATAATTATCGAGGGCTACACCAGACTGTACCCATATAACCGATTAGTTTCGAGCAAACATCGCACCCTGTGCTACGAGCACAGCGTAGTCGCAGTCGTGATCGTACCGAAGATTCGAGCGTCACATCAAGGGTTACGATTTTATGCAAATCAATCGGTTAGAAACTCCTCGTCGCTGTCGCAACTGAATAACAAAAAACGAGAATAGACAGACAATTAGAAATTCGCACTTTGGTCAACTTCGCGACAAAATCTAAAGACTTTGTTCCACTCGTTGAAACCTGTTCGGGACCGAGTGTTTTCTTTTTCGAATTCTATTCGTTCGTTCCGTTTGGAAGTCTACACAGAAGCTGGTGTTTACCCCTTCATCAATCATCAAGCGCGAGAATTTACAGTGGCATTCTCGAGACTTGTCAATATGGAAATCTACCAGTATCAGAATTACAGGAGCTGCTCCTGGTAACAACCTTTACTCTTTCTATTTTCTACTCGTACCGTTCAAAGTCATAGGCGAGCTCTCGTGCTCGGACATCGGGTTGAAATCCTACTTGTTAGTATCTGTTCACTCACTAGTCAAAAACAACAGACAAACTTACCCGTAACATAAAGTGTACTTCGACTCATGGTTACTGTTCACAATCGATAAGTTAACTAGACCTTTTTTACGCTCTTCAGCAATTACCTCAAGCTTAGTCCGGTCGAAAACACTAGAAAAAGAGAAGGCTATGGAGAAAATGAAAAACAACCAAATTCCGCGAACTCAGCCGCTCTCCAGAAAGGGCCCACAATATACGCAAAACTTTACATACCCGTGAGTAATTTGAATCACAGAGATGCGCACGGCTTATCGCCCCCAGGAAATGCCTGATACCTCAACATGTACTGCCTATCCAGCCGCAGTATCCCCCATTTTCTACTGTAGACTTCCCAACAGTTGAGCATCCTTGGGGCGAGTTTAGGAGTAAATTTAGATATTGATATGAGATTATCTCCAGGATACAAAAATTCAGGCCATCGTCAAGAGAATTTTCTCTGAATTCGAAAGTTAGATCAATACTGGTAGTTAATTGGTAATTATCGACTTCATTAACTCGATTTGGGTGGCGTGAGTAGCGCTGAGCACTAGAAACAGTTAGTTCGAGGGGGTTAAGAAGAATAGAATCATTTAGGAGACATACCTTTAGGTCTATTTCTGGGTAGCGGGTGAGTAAGGAAGAACTGTTGGTAACCTAATAAAGTTGTAGGCAGGGGAGGAAACGTATTTTCAGCTGACTGGTTATAATATTTGTGTGATAAGATATTATTGGTTTAATCGAGGTTTGGTACATATGAGGACCGAGGTGTACTAACGTATTAGTGTGTGAATCACATCGAGTCTGGAGTAATTAAATTTAACAAAACTGTGGTCTTTACGACTGGTGCTACCTAAGAGTATCAGCTAAGTATCAACCTTAGTATTCAGAGCTCTATGAATAGGGAACGTCGCACTTGATACGCTGAATTTCACATATATCAATTATGGACGAAATGAAGGATGAACCTAGCCCATCAGCTGGTCCTCCACTTCCTGGGACAGGAATTGGCAGTCAGGGTCGAGGAGATGATGATATGGAGATGATGGATTATTTACAGTTTGATGTTCGTTCCTCAGAACAAATAGCTTCCCCTCCAGATCCAAATGTGTTTGACGGTTTCGGTGGCCAACTTAAGGAAGACGAAGATGGCAGATTGCGTTTTGATCACCTGGAGTTTCCAATGGAAGAGAACCAGGAAAGTGGATTTTTTGGTACTGGTGCAAGAACAATGGGGTTTAACCCCATTAATCCTGATAGTCCTGCTGAAATGTCTAATCCCTCTTCCTTGTCTTCTAATGTAGTGAGCCCCCAACCAGGAAATCGTCTTGGTGGCGGATTGGGACTATTATCAGAAGGCGTAAACTGGCAACAACCTGCATTGAATGGCCACAACAGTAACCAAGACATGGATTATTCTTCAGGTGGCCTTACACTTAAGGCTAAACAGAACGGGCATGTGGAACCTAGTGAGGTTTCTAACGATCATGTACTTTCTGACTTTCTAGATTTTTCAAACTCTAATAGTAATGCGCCCTATCGCTCAGCGCAAGCAGAATTGAATGCGATGAAGTTTGGGCGGGAATACACAGAGCAGACTCCGCCCTTGATTACCTCACGCTCATTCACCGAAGAATTGGGTACGGAATATGTACAGGTCCTCCGCCAGGGTGGTTTTGATAACAGTCAACAAAAGTACCGTCTTTATGTTATCGACATGCCCTACAAATCACGCGTCGAAACTCAGATCAAATGCAGACTCGTGATTTCACCGACACCCTCCGAGTTTCTGTTACACCTTCCTTCTGACACTATTGCACGACCGAGACTCCAACTTCGAGATGCATTCAATCCGTCACCTAATACGTTAGATCTGGACGTAGATGTGATTTCTGAGTCGAATCCGACGAGGCCTGTCTATATCTGCAATCGGTGTATGAATCGAGAGAAGAAGCGTGCGTTTCGAAAGAAAAATCTCGACAACAATGAAAAGCTGCACTGGGAGGAGGATAGGCCGAGGAGACTGACCATATTTAATGCCAGAGAGGTTGTTGGCCTTTCACTAACCAAGCCCTGTGATGTCGGGGACGACACCATCATTCAAGGAAAGGAGGTTGAAGTTCCGATGCGCTTAGCATGTTACTCACGACACCATGGTCCTAAGGCAGGGTTCCGACTTGTATTCACTCTTCGCGACAGTACTGGGGCTATTGTGGCTAGAACTCTTACCAATCGGATCTTTGTTACCGATGACCATAAGGATCGAAGAGAATCTGTTCGTGGCATAGTATCAGGAAGGCAATCTCTGAGTGGTTTGACTCCATTAAATGGGGGAACTGCTGTCTCCTCGGCTACTGCACCACCATCGCCGTTGTCAGGTGAAGCAGAGTCCTCCGAAGCTTTGAGTGATCAATCGGTACATTCATTAAAGCGTAGAAGAGAGAGCGAATGGAACGGGAGCACTAGGCCTCCCCAAGCATGGGCGTACGCATCTACTTCTGGTGCGTCAGGGGCTTCCAGTACTAATCTTGTTGCAAAGTTGACAAAAGATCCAGATGCCCCCTCTCCCCAGTCATCGGATACACAAGCTATCGGATTTGGTTTGCAGCGGAATTCAATTGATGAGCAACTCTCCAACAGATTATCCACTCCTGCAATCTCACAACCTCAAGTCCAAAGAATTATTCCTGCTCAGGGTTCAGTTAGAGGTGGTGTTGAAGTGACACTACTGGGCACGGGCTTCCATTCTAATCTTGCTGCAGTATTTGGAGACGTTAAATCTATGTCTACGCAGTGTTGGAGTGAGAGTACCATCGTTACACATCTTCCTCCTGCTGCAGGGCCCGGTCCTGTGGTGGTTGGGTTCGAGGGCTATACTATGAACAATCCTCAGATTTTCACCTACTATGATGACACCGACAGACAGTTAATCGAGTTGGCATTGCAGGTGGTAGGAATGAAAATGAATGGAAAATTAGAAGACGCTAGGAATATCGCCAGGCGCATCGTTGGGAGTGGAAATGACAATTCCCAACCCGGTAACGACACTGGTGGAGGTAGCGAATCCTCTGGTGAGCCCGATATTGCAATCTCAGGTAATTCTTTCCACTTAGATTCGGACGCTAACCACGAAACTGTTACTTTGCGATGCATTGAGTTGATTTGCGTATGTGCTGGCGGGAAGCTACCCAATTGGCAACTACGAAACTCAGAGGGTCAGACGATGATGCATCTCGCTGCCGCACTTGGATACTCTAAGGTGGTGACTGCTCTCGCTAGTCAAGGTGCCAGAATCGATACTCAGGATGCAAATGGAATGACGCCTCTACATTTTGCTTGCCTCCATGGCCGTCGCAGTATTATAGAGACATTACTAAGGTGTCATGCAGACCCATATATGGAAACTATTTGTGGGAAAAATTGTATGGATATGGCGTCTGTTGGCGTACAAGAATTGCTGCCTCTGGGGATTGGACGCAAGGAGTACCGAGAATATAGTCGAACCAGCTCTTCATCTACCTTGGGGTCAGTTGCTGATCACCATATGAACCTCTACAACCTGAACTTGGCATTAAATGAGCAGTATTATGATGGTAATTATGATAGCGCTGCCGACGATGAGGATGCAATTTCTTTACCTCGAGTGGCCTCGCATGCGTCATCTCTGAACTATCCATTGAGCTCTTTATCTTCGGATATAGATGAAGACAGTGCAGATTTTGACAGTGATGAATATAGAGAAGAGGAGCAGTCTTTAGAGTTGACCGTTCCACTTGGATCTCGAAATGCGCGAGATGTTTCTCATCTTACTATTTATTATCCTCGAGAACAGTCGCCATCTTCTGACGGAGACACAGATACAAGTGTTGCCATGGGATCTGAAAAGGAACCTACTGGAGAGAGGACGCAACATCCAACTGCAGCACAAAATATATCCTACTACTTGTCACGGCTGTCTATTAACGCACGAAACAGAATTCATTGGGATGGGCCTAGCACTTGGGAAGAGGCCCTTGGGTATATCTTCAATAACAGATTGGTCAAATGGTCGCCTAGGAGTCCTCGAGACAGTGTAGGAGTTACTAGTGATAGTGATACTGCCACTGTTGTTTCGGGGACAGAAGGCAACGGAGCAAGAGTTCGATCCAGATCCAGAGCCAGCGTCGATGCGATTGCAGGTGCCACAGCAGATTCTACTGCGAGTGGTGTCAGCGGCACTAGCCGAGACTTTGAGATTAATACGTCGGGTGCAGATGTGAGTTCGGTTCGAGGAGGAAGGAATATTACTCGAATGTGGCAATACTTCAAACCCACACATTCAAATGGAATTCAAGTATTACCTCCTAGCTATGATGAGATCTTCCCTGATAAGGCTAGCATTCGCACTGCAGAAGAAACGTCTCCTGGGGTTGATCCCTCCTCAGAGAAACGAGGAGACACTACTGAGTCTAGTGAAACTAACATCGCCGACACAAACGATTCTGAGACCCATTCTACTCCCACTAGCGTCCAACAATTTCAAAGTTATGGCATTAGGTTTGTTCACGAATGGGCGTCGAACACCAATCGCATCAATTTAAGCAATGATCGAATGCTCTTATTCTTCTGGTTGCCGGTGCTTATTATCGCGATGACGTTCTATGCACTCAAACGAGCGGGCATGCTTGGTGGCATTGGAGAGTCAGTAGATGCAATGGGGGCATATCTGAGAGAAGAACTATCTTACCTAGTGGTTGGTAAGAAGTTTTCTGAGGACCGCAACGCCAAAGCTCTAACTACTATGGTTGGAATGGTGACTAGGGACAACTACTGCCTGATTGAGGGAGTCGCAACCGCTGCCTCGGCGGCTTGATTGCTCTTTTGATTATCGAAAGACTGTAATCATTAACTGTAGAATAGTATTTATTATTAACTGTAAATAGCTAACCGTATTATTACTACCTTTTACATGGCTTGATCATTTGAATCTACACAAACTATATCAATGAACGGTTGTTTTCCAGTGGTGTCGTCACGTTCACGGACTTTTTCCCGACATCCCCGAGAGTGCATCCTTACGCGCCTTTGGGCTATGTAAAAAAAGAAGATTAAATAAGACTTCAGCAGGTGTCGACACACGAACGTGATAAGTACAGCGCTGATAATTGTGGCGAGTAAGCTGAGTATTTTAACCGTTAAGGATCTCATGAGAGCTTTATTGCTAATACGATTACTAGGGTAGCAAATCAAGCCAACATCATAGATTTAGAGATCATAGCACGACGACGAAGATCCAAAAAAGGTAGATTTATAGAAGGTGGGTTCGAAAAGACCCTTTAATAGTTGAGATTAATATCCACAATGGGCGCATCACCATTGACAGTTCTAAAGTACGTGGCGGTGATCCTTGCAATCACCAATCTGAAGACCTTGCCATTGATGTGGCATGTTAGGTTTCTTTATCTTTTCTTGAAGCACCTCGTTATCAAACGAAACCGAAAGCCAATCAAGGAAGAATTGTTCAAGTCAAATGACTACATCACTCACACCCCTTTAATGGAGATGGACATGAATTTACACAAGTCTAATTCTACTTACTTTACCGACCTTGACATGGCCAGAACGGACCTATTAATGCATTTGTTCAAGGATTTCTTCTTATATTACCGATTCAAGAAGGGTTCATGGCCGTTTGTACCTCTGGGTTCCGTTATGACGATCTTCAAACGAGAGATTGCTGCTTACAGACCATATCGAATTCGATCTAGAGTTCTAGGCTGGGACAATAAGTGGCTATTTGTATTGTCAAGATTTGAATTTATGGACAAGAAACATACTTTAGCGGCAGTGTCGTTATCACAGTACGTGTTCAAGCATAATCGAAGAACCGTTCCTCCTGAGGAGGCACTAGCACATTGTGGGATCACTGACGAGAAGTCATTGACTACTGGTCGATTAGACTTTGAACATGCCCAGGGGATGCTAGATTTAGAGGCACTCTCCGATGTACGAATCGAGCATCTATAAATTTTAGACAATGCTAATAACAGCTCGGTGGATAAGAGTGAAATATATTGTATTTGTATCACTGAAATGTGAGTTTAAATGTTAAAACACATAGTTAAAAGAAACAAAAGAAAGCAAAAAAACATACGAAGTTGATAGTTTAACAGTAGAGCGAACGTCATTCGCTCAATCGCTTACCACTATCGTCTTTGACAGGAGGTACTCCAATACTGTTCGTGTTACGGAACATTCGGATACCATTGTCACCTTCAACAAATTGACAAGCTCGAGCCACGTTATAAAGAGAAGTAAGGAAATTCGAATCGTCTCTGATATAAGAAGGGCCCATGACCTTTTTAATTGCTTCAGAAGCTACACGAGCATTGTAGAAAGGAATTCGGGAGACAAAGTGGTGAAGGACATGAGTCTCAATAATGTCATGAAACACATGCTTCCCAATGAAACCAAACTGACGATCGATGGTTGCACTAGCGCCCCGAGCAAAGTTCCATTCCTCAGCATCATAGTGAGGCAACTTAGGGTCAGAGTGTTGCAGAAACGTGATATGGACTAGCCAGTGATTAACCCAGACATAGGGAGCAAAGTACACCAAGGCCACGGTAGACAGCCCCCATTTCATGGAAGCCAAGTACAAGCAAGATAAAGTGATAGCGACCCCAATGTCAGAAATGACAATGTTAAGGAAATCTCGTTTATCGAATAGAGGAGAAGTAGGAACAAAGTGATTAGTCGCCCACTTGGATCGGTGGGGGTATTTCTGACCAGTGACGTTCGTCAAAAGGTACATGATCCACCCGAACAATTGTTGAAGCACAAGATAGTACAGAGTGACGATAGGAGCATCCTCCACATGCTCGGCTATGTTCTTGCCCATTGCTTCCATACGAGAGTAATGGGTTTCCTTGGACTTTGGTACAAACACCATGTCTCTTGTCAAGTGGTTTGTAGCCTTGTGGTGCTTCGAATGTGACAATCTCCAAGAGTGATAAGGCACAAGAAGTCCAGAATGAAGAAGCCATCCTACAGAGTCGTTGACGGTGTTAGAATCAGAGAATGCTCGGTGACCACATTCGTGAGCAAGAACCCAAGCACCAGTGCCTACAAGACCTTGTACAATCGAATAAGTGGTCCAAGCGACCACTCGGGCTGGCAACCACGGGATCAAGTGAATGTAGGACACTGCAATATAACCAAATAGTACAATGAAAAACAAGTCTCGAACTACATAGCTCAGGGATCTTACAGTAGATCGCTTATAGCACTGGGCAGGAATTGCGTCCAAAATCTCCTTAATCGTATAGTTTGGAGCTACAAATTCATTCCCGAAAGTGTCTATCGCAGTTTTCTTGCTTACTGCTCTATCACTACCGGCGGTCCTGGATGGCCGACGTTGGGTCAAAGTTACCGAGGACATTGTGAGCTACTAAGCCCTTGAATACTTAACACTATTGTATGATGATAGAGGATTGAGGGAGAAAGAAGTTATTTCGTTATTCCACAGGATTGTTG
>PPJN03000046.1:20575-52947 GCA_003705795.3 Blastobotrys americanus
AAAAAAAAAAAAAAAAAAAAAAAAAAAAAAAAAAAAAATCGAAAATAAAGTGTAGCATTGCTTTTTTGTACGCCCCTCGGCCGAATAAGTTCAATTCATCACTAAGATATACGGAAAAGACTACAGAATCGAGCTGAATCAACAGCGATACAAATGAAAGTCTGAATTCATTAGTGTAGGCTACATACAGTACACAAACAAGGGGATACAATTGATAACTTGGAGTGAATATGGACCATTGACAGGCGGTTGAGATTCCTTAGGTGCCTCCAATTAGCTTATCGGAGGGGTAGGCCCGAGGCCCGATATCGCCCGAGAGAGATTGGTGCTGGGCCGAATTGACAGATCGATCTGTATGTAAAACTGTCGGCTCTAGTCAGTATAGTAGGCCCCTTGGGCTAGATCCTGGTGAAGGGTTGTTTGTGAGCAAGAGTGCAATTACATTGAGCTGATAGGTTGTGGTGGTGTGAGGTATGACCAGGTGGTAGGTTATCTGCACTTGTTGGACACAGTCGGTAGGGCTAGCAGCACGAGGCGGGGCAAACGTCAGATAGCCTAAGTAATGATGACAAGCAGTGGTAGTGACGAGTACAGTGACAAGTGTGGTGATGATTTGTAGTAGTGATGATTAACTCAGAGACGGACCTCAGCAACCAAGGTCTCCAAACCTATCCTTGAGTGCTACCCATTGGGGCCAACAATCTTTGTTGCGATCGGTTGGTTCCGCTCTCACACACCAACTCTTGGCCTGATCAACGATCCTGGAAAGAAAGTTTGTTGGGGAAAAGATCAACTCAGCCCTTTCGTTGTTTGTAGCTAGTGTCTCATGAATCTCCCTCTTTGGGATAAATGAACTCATAAAAATGAAGGGATATTAAACTTATTCATTAAATACATACATGTTGACTATCTTACCTCGTAGAAAGACCTTGTTTGATTGACCATTTCTCCTCAACGTCCCATAGTCACCCCCATCCTCCTGTAGCTTCGTCTCAAAGCCGTTATACTCGTGTATGCAAGATCATGCCGATCGTGTCTCGGTTGCACGAGGTTATGTATTAGACGCAGGAGAAGGCTAACAAGGGTAGGCAACGAGGCCTGTTAACCCGCTTGTTGGGTTGATGGAGATAATGCATGGGAAAAGGGTGATACGGAAAGGAACCAGATACTTTGATTGTCACTGGACCTGAGATGCATGTATCTTGGGTTAGTGGTCAGGCACTGGCACGATCAGCCAGTCTCTTTGATCGCTGGTAATAATTGATGAACTAATGGCTTCAGTCGTGGCTGGCTAACTAATGGCATCGGTCAGTTCACTAGTCTGCACAGCCGATCCAGATAGTGCCTCCTGAATCCGGGCTTTAGTCAGATTGATACCAGAATACCCACCAGATGCAGTAGATTCACACACTGAAATTGTTACCCCACAAAGGTTACCGTCGACGTCTCGTACGACATTGATTAAACTTGGTGCACATGCCTCTTCGGTGTCACCTTCGACTCCAGCAAGAAGAATGGCTTTGTGATCATTATTATCGTCATTAGAAAGAACAGCGTGATTGTCCTCAGACACTTGTCCAATGTCTTTTCTCAATTCCACCAACCCATAGGACGAGCTATATACTGATAGCGTCCTATGAGCAAGCTGTCGTTCATCCTCATCAATAGCCATCTCGTCGTTGTCACCATTCTCACTATCAACGGTGTCTAACCCCCCAAAAGAGACTGTCTGAGTATCAGCAGAGTACTCGAGCTTGGGCATGTTAATTGATCGAATTGCCGCGACTAATGCGTTCCAAACTGCATCAAATACCGGTCCAGAACGACTCAAAACTTGAATATTAGCCTGAAGAACAAGCCACCGATCATCGACGTCAGGAATATTAAACAGATGCCGCGTTTTACTTAAAACTGGTTCTGTTATCAAAACCTCTCTGACTCGCTGAGAGATAATCATTTCTTCCTCACTAGGAGGAACCCGTGGTGATCCTCCCCCTCGAACAACCTCTACATGAGGATAAATACCTGCTCCAGTTGGAGATTCGGTGACGCCAACCGTAATTCCACATACAACCGTGGTACCGCCACTCTGAAGTACGCTAGATCCTATTGCGGCTCGGTTACTGATGGTGTTCAATTGCACCGAAGTGTGGTTAAACTCGGAGATTGCTCGAGTGGCCTGTGGCCTTATGCCATTAGCAACATGTCTTTGTAGGTAAAGCTCAGGCTCTAGTCGTGCAAACACTTCAGGAGGAAATGACAAAGGCTTGGCATGTACTCCATTGGAACCTCCAATATCCGATGATGAATCTATCGTCATTGGGGCGATATGGCTCGAAATATCTTGACCTTCTAACTCAAGGTAGGTCAATGTTGTAAGTTTTTATCACCAGAGTATATATATTATTTTTTATTACTTCGATGAGACCGAATCAGCCAGCCGCACCGAGACATTCTCAGCAGAGATAGAAGGCTCATGAGCTGAGCTCCAGACTCAAACAGCTGGGGCCGCAGCATGAGCTCTTTCTTTTAAATAGGAGAGATCCACATCTCTACAGTCTCCATGCAGCCTCCGTAGTTTTCATCATCTTCGTTGACTATGGGCTTGGCCTCAACTTCATGATACCAATCTATCCATGATCCAAGTATACAAAGGTAGACATGCGGCTGTGCGGGGCGAAATTTCATTATGCTCAAACATCAAGTCGAATTAACTAATAATACAAACATCCCCTCTCAGAATCAACAACATGTCAGGAATTACTTCGATATTTGGGAGCGGAGGCTCCTCCAGGTCAGATTCAGGTCCTCTTTCGACATCTACGTCCTCTTCATCCAATGATGAAATTAAAAAGCAGATCCAGGACCAGATTTCTCAAGAGTTAGCTATTGCAAACGCTACTGAGCTTGTCAACGTAAGTCAATGCATGGATCACTGTTATCGCACCAACTAACTGTAGAAAATCACCGAGAACTGCTTTGAGAGCTGCTTCAGTCAACCGGGTTCTTCAGTATCTGCTGCCGAACGAGATTGTACTACAAAATGTATGCAGAAGTACATGACTGCTTGGAACCTCGTCTCTCGTTCATACATTGCTCGAATTCAACAAGCTACCGGAGACAAGCTGTAGAGATATATCACCACAATTGTACATAAGGAATTTTATTGTTCAACACCAAGTGTTGTGTTCAGTCCTAGCTGTGAGGTTGATAAATTGATTGATTTGCTAGTGTAACCATATCTTTCAGGCACTCTTAGTTTTCCGCTACTCTCACTCAGCTCTTCTTCATCCCTCCAATCCTGTTTCCTTGGCGCTTCGTGTGGGATCTCGGACCAGAATCTCCGGACTAGAATCTCCGGACCAGCAAAACACCGATCCGCGGACGTCTCTGAGTTGGATAAGCAAAAAATTTACACCAAGTTGGTGTGAACATACATAGACAACTTCAAGAGGCCTCCATAGAGTGATAAATTGATACTTCCAAGTTACCCAGTAGAATGAAGACTATCACAGTTTTTGGCTCACTCAATTACGATCTAGTGACTAGAGCTAGAACGTTTCCAAAAGGCGGGGAGACTCTAAATGCTGAGACGTTTGAGACTCATCATGGTGGTAAAGGTGCCAATCAGGCTCTAGCAGTAAGACGATTGTCTTCAAAGGAAGAGATAGTAGTGCGAATGGTTGGTCGAGTAGGCAAAGATACATTTGGTACTGAACTTCGAGAGTCTATGCAATCAGAAGGGATCGAGACTGAGAAGATATCGGTAGTGGAGAAGCAAACTGGAGTGGCTACTATATTTGTAGAGTCAGAGATTGGTGAGAATAGAATCTTGGTATATCCTGGAGCAAATGGGACGTTTGCAGTTGAAGATGTGACTTCATCATTGTTTGCAGGCTCAGACATGGTGATTTTACAAAATGAAATTCCTCTGCCGGTGGTATATGAAAGCTTGAAGGTGGCTCACAATGCTGGGATCAAGACAGTATACAACCCATCTCCAGTGGACGAGCACGTTCCTGTTGAGGTATTTTCCCATGTGGATTTCTTGATTGTCAACTCATCTGAGGCTCAGATGTTGTCGAAGTCGAATACAGAGATCAATGACTCTGTTGAGGCTGCACAGTCTATCATTAAAGACTTGGCAAATGATTTGAGATGTCAGAGTGTAGTCATCACTCTTGGAGCCAATGGATCAGTGTTTTATTCTGAAAAAACCATGGGCCATGTTCCAGCTGCCAAGGTCAGTCGCATTATTGACACCACCGGAGCTGGTGATACTTTCCTAGGTGCCTTCTGTGCTCAAGTAGTATCTGGCAAGTCGATTACTCCTGCACTTGCGTTTGCAGCCCGAGCAGCAGCCCTTGCAGTAACTAGGCATGGAGCCGCTGAAGGCATTCCATCTCTATCAGAAATCGAATAACCTTATGAATTATGACTGCCTGATAGATAGGGCGTTAATTGTAATATAATAGATTTAAAAAAGCAGCGCTTGGTATAGACATAATTACAATCACTTATTCGAAAACATAACAATTAGACACGAAATTTATTCCGCTCCTTATACATCGTCTTATCTGACTTTATCAATGCCATCGATTTTAGCTCCTATCAATCTTCCTTCTCCTCAAGATCCACAGCTACAACAGACTTTTCCTCATTCGAAAGCGTCTCATTTCCCAATTCATTAACATGCTTTTCATCTTCATCAGTCACATTCATACGATCAGACATATCAGCATCAGAGACATCACACATATCGTAGCCACTAGATTCTTCTACGCCGGTTGAATTAGCATTACCGAATACAAACCCTGTGATTCCTTGAGACGATTCACCTCTCAAATCTAATTTCGCAGTTCCCCAAGGCAGTGCATCCATGTTATTATTTGACTGGCTTGGGTCTGCACCGATAACCCTTCCCGCACCCTGATACCCTTTAGAGCTTGACACAACTGGAGATGGCAGTGTTGTGGAAGCAGATGAATCCTCCTCATGGTGATATGATGATGTTGAATTCAGCGGAGCAGATGCTCTCTGTGGTTTTTCCGGCACCTCAGGGGTGTAATTGCGCTTCTTCATCTTTGCAACTAGTTGTTCTATACGCTGTCCTCCCAAGGGTTTTGATGAGCGCCTTCTATAGAACAACAAATAAGCAGCACCAGTGACCGAATCTTTAGGGTCTGCCTTGGTAACTCGAGAGTCGTCATAGTAGTACCATGTATTGTCAGCGAAGTTTTTAACATATGCAGTATAATGGCCCCCACCGAGGCCACCGTAATGATTGTCCACCGCAAATAAGTCAAATATTTCACCCTGATCCTTATCTACCAGTGTCTCTACAAGTTGCTGATCCTTCACTCTGCCAGACATGTCGAGTCCTTCGATGGGGAAGTTTACTACCTCATCGATCTTATCTCTAAAATTTCGGAAGCTCGAAAATCGTTTTAAATGAATAGTGAAAATATCTGGCACTCTCCAAAGATCAATAGTCTTGGTAGCTGCTCTGAACTCCTTGCAGTTGGAGCAGTACCACAAGTCGTCATTACTTAGTACTTCGGGAGACGAGAACAAATCCAAGCAGTCTGATAAGTCTATACCCTTGCGTCTCTTGTCCTCAATCATCTGATGAAATTTTTGTACATCCTCGTTTTCTACCTTGTCAACAGCATCCATCTTCTCTCCACCCAAATATGATTCAATATTATCTCGACTCCAATCGCAGATAATCGATTCTCCTGGTAAAATGAGCGAGCCATCCTCTTGCAACTCTGAGCCAGTACTATCTTTTGGGCTATTTCCCATTGATACATTCTTAGAAGCATTCGGGCTGTGTAGTCCAATAGATGTCGCACTCGACTGCAACAACGGTGCAATATCCATACTCTCACTTCCACTAGAACTAGCAGCATCTGAAAGTACTTCATCTATGTTATTTTCATTTTCATTCTCAACCTCTCCGTCCTCAATCATTCTGTCCTGGATGTTACCATAATCAGATTTAGGACTAGCAAGTCCCGATGGCAAATTGGACGAACCAGTGCTTGTCCCAGCAGTTGTACCATCATCAATATGTGTATGAGGTTCGTCAGCTTTTCCACTATTCTCAAGCTGTGTATCATCCTCCATTCTCTCATCATCGCTTTTAGCATTCAACGCTGAATCTTGAGCATGTTCTGTATCCTCGTTCTCATTGACAGACTCAGCAGAAGAATCGGTAGGTCTAGCCATTCGGGTATCCAATGACTTTATATCAGACGCGCGGAATCCAAAATTCGAGTGGCTATCATCACCATATATTCCGCGACGATTTCTCACACGTTGTGGAGGCGCAAAGTTCATTTTAAAGGGAGCTTGTGTTTGTTCCATTTCCATTTGGGATTCCGCCGCCTTATATCCATCAGGCTCTTGAGGATCATGCGACAGGTTAGAATATTTCTCCTCGATCTTTTTGGTAATAGTTAAAGGATCCTTTGCTTCTTCTCCGGTCAAAGTAATGAAAAAGGGTACTCCAAAAAACTTGCCTCCGCTATCGAGTCTGTTCGGCACCTCCACAGATTGATTCGCAGAGATCCTGTGATATACAGGAACAACAAACGTATCACTGTGCTCAGAAGAAGCGGTAGTGTCTTCCAAATCTGTTTCGTAGACATAAATGGAGTCTCCCTCACTAATCTTCTCTGTTACAATATCATTATCCCCGTGGCCTCGGAAAAACCGTCCGTTGTAGATTTCTGCGGATATTAGGCCGCTCGGATTCACTCCTAATCTCTCTCCAAGATACTTTTTCATCTGAGAAATAGTAGAAAACTTGTCCAGGACTACTGTATACCCAATCGCAGAGCCCGAATTAGGCAGAACAGTGAGATCAACTACGGTCGCTGTTTCAACTGGTAAAGGAAGTGTCAGATCCATGTACGGATCAAACGTTATACTAATTTTTCCGCACACAGGACACACCAGTACTGATCGGTATAATCCCGTAAAGAGATCGAGAACAACAGAATTGTTGCGCTTCTTGTGGATTTCCCATACTTGATCTGCTAGCTCTGCGACTGCCTTGGGATCATTTACCTTATCCTCGGGAAGTTCTGGCTTCTCTGTAAATGGCTTTTGTTTAATGACATTAAGATCCTCGTGTAAACTGTCTAGTAAAAAAGCCAGAAATTCTTGAGAGTCTTGTTGCATATAGCCAGCAAATGCGCTTTGGTACCGTCCGATTACTGATTTGAAATTTCTGGGCGAGAAAGAAGGATCTGACGATGCAAGTGTCTTACCTAATAAAGTAGCAAATGCCCTAGCAATATTCCCATGGTGACCAATAGGATTATCTTCGTTGATATCATCTGAATACTCTCCGCCTGCTTGTTAGTAACATCCAGTGACCGAACTTCACATTCAAAGTGAAAAAATAAACATAGAAACACTTACTCAAAAAATAACATGCAAGCTCCTCAACATGCATCAGGCACTGCAATGCAGAATTCATATAACAGCTGTTACCCAGATTGTTAAGACCCGAAATACCTCGAAGTGGCTTGATTTCTGAGGGCCATTCCTTGGACCCTTTAACTTCTACTACTACGTGGGACAGTGGAGGCATTCCAAGGTCTCTCAGAGTTTTGTGAGTCTCTGTGTCCACAATCTCTTTGTCATCCAACAAGCTGAATTCCTCGGAGCTCAACTCAAATGAAAGATGGTTATATTGCACCGCGCGCCCTCTTAGTAGCCACAATCGTACTGGAGACGAAAAAGTAATATCATAATCGTCCTTGAAACTTTTTACAAATGAACTGAACACGTCAGTTCCTCGCGCCCAACACTGATCCAAGCCAAACTTGCTAGCCTCAAACCCGCTGCCGTCTAAAATATGGATACGAATTGAAAAGTCTGCGTTTGGAATGCCCACTACAGTATCAGCAGAAATTTCACTTGATCCTTTTTTATCATTGGGTACATGGGCAGCTCGTCGTCTGATCAAGGGTCCAACGGAACCAAACCAACTGCTCAGCATTTCCCATTGTGCAACAGTTAATGCTACATACTCTGACGGATTAAGATCTGCCTTGTTAAGTGAATGCGAGTCGAGTGGTCCCATTTCCGATGCTTTTGTATCTTTGCTGTTAAATTGCAACCACCATGCAGTTGGAATTAGGCAGTACAATTCACCAGCTATTAATGGGGTCTGTAAGCCCCCTATTTGTTCTTGCTCCTTTACCAGTCCCAGCTGTGTCGGTCGTGTGTGGGAGTTAGTTTGTTGCTCGGAGCGAGAGGTTTCCCTCGCCATGTTCCGAAGATGGTTGCCATCATCTTCGTAGTCATAATCATCATCATCACCATCGTCGTCGTCATCTGCGTCGCCATCACTGTAACTCTCGAGTTCTCGCTCACTTGGATCATTGACATCGAATCCGCTCGCACTGGAACTACCATTAAGATCTGACAAGCTAGACATATCGCTATTAGTGCCGTTACTGGTCGACTCCCTTACAGTAGAGCCCCCACTTTCACGAGAAGGTGACGAAAATGGATGCAGATGAGCAAAAGCATGAGTAGGACTGGAAGCCCGCCCAGGGGACAACTCAACAGTTGAGAATGGCCGCTTGTTTCCCTGAAGAGAAGAAGTTGACGAAGTTGATGAAGAATCTTCGGCCAAGACCGATGCTACTGCTGACGAGCTCGAGCCCACAGATGGTGGAGAGTTTAATAGGCTTCTGTCAGCAGTTGATGGCTTTCCATTTACAGATTGCGATACGCCTGGGTAGTAATCATCAGATCCATCATCACTCATGATGTTTAGATAAGCAAAGGTGGCCCAACCGTTATATGTCTGGCCCTATGCGATTCTCTTCCGCTTGTGCACTCTTTCCTAATCGAAACCTAGTTAACTGTGAGATGTATGAATTTGTGCTACAATGCTCGTAGTGCGCAGTCTGATCCTGTAGATGATAACTTGTGTCAGCCAGTATTTCGTCAAGGCTCCAAATGTTGGAAGTCTTTTGGATGATTATCTCAAATATTTGATAGGTTTCCAATACTAATCAGGGAACCATCCACTCTCAGTATACGAAGCTCAAATAGTCTTCTGTTATACAGCCAAAAAAAAATTCGAAAATACTCAAATACAATATGGGATTATTCCAGTAGGGCAGTAGGCTTGGCCGATTCAATTTCACAGAGTCCTAATCACGCCGACAGTAATCCAATTAGATGTGTAATATCTTAGTCGAAGCCCTCAATAGATGCCACCTCGCAACTTGTGTCTCCAATCTTATATTTTCTACTCTGCGATCTAGTGATTCAGCTACTTTGTCTGCCTGGTTGCTTATACAGAACATGAACGGCTGGCGGTGTTGAAATAGCCCAATCTCTGAGACATGATAGAGATGGGCCAATAGGCCAAATCAGACTGCGAGGATCTAAAGTTAAGAACACAGATGATTGGAGTATTAATGACGCTGTAAAGGTGAAGATGAGGATCATAGTGAAAGAAAATCTACATAGGGAGCTCCATTATATCTCGAGGTTAAGTAATAATGATTGCACAATATAAATTGACTGCTTCTGAGAACCGTTGTCCAAACTAGGTTTTAATGAATGATACAATGATCCGGTATGACTTCTGGTGCAAGTTTTAAGCCATCATCCAAGCCCGCAGCATCACTGGTGGCACTAGTGTAATGTAGCTTTGAGAGGGTGGAAGAGAAAGCTGAAGACGCCTCAATACGCTAGTCGCCGTCACGTGCATACCCCGCGTTTCTAACCCGAGAAACCTCCGTGGATAACCGTAGCCTGGAATGAACCAAACTTGATATCTTATAGCGACCCGTTCGGCAGGCTGTTCCCTTTTCCTTAACTAACTTTTTGCAAATTTTCAACCAGGCCAGACGCTCAAATTGGTTGGACTTCTAAGACTGTTTCTGCATATTACCTTGATTGACTGTTTGCTAACTAGTGGACCATCTCTGTCTACGTTCTCGGTCGTTCTCCCTGTAGCAAAGGCCATTAAACTATGAGGGCGGTCCAAAAAAGATATTCTAAGACCCCATATAGAAGTCTGAAATCGCTATGTATTGCAAACCGTGGTGAAATTGTTCACCGAGTTACAGCAACAGCTTCAAAGCTGGGTATCAAGACTACCACTCTCTATACCGAACCAGACCGGGACCTTCCCTCGGCAACTTCTGGAACAAATGCTAATATTCGTCTCAGTGAACAACCCTCAGGCTATATAGATATTGAAAGAGTTGTGTCTGTGGCAAAGGCAGCAGGATGTGACTCTATCCATCCCGGCTATGGGTTTCTATCCGAAAATTCTCAATTTGCAAAGCGGGTGCGGGAAGAGGGAATGGTATTCGTTGGCCCTCCTCAGGGTGCTATCGAGTCTATGGGGGCCAAAGATAAATCTAAAGAAATCATGGAGAATGCGGGAGTTGCATGTGTTCCTGGATACCATGGCAGTAATCAAGACCCACAGTTTCTTGCAGAACAAGCAAAGAACATTGGATATCCTGTTCTCATCAAGGCAGTTCTTGGGGGAGGAGGAAAGGGAATGAGAATTGTCCAGTCTGAGGAGGAGTTTGAATCACAGCTGACATCAGCAAGATCAGAAGCCAAGGCTTCGTTTGGTGACGACAATGTGCTTATTGAAAAGTATATCGTCACTCCTAGACATATTGAAGTTCAGGTTTTTGCCGATACGCATGGCAATGTACTGGCTCTTGGAGAACGAGATTGTTCAGTCCAGCGAAGACATCAAAAAGTTCTGGAGGAATCACCAGCTCCTGGAATCAGTGACCAAACCCGTGCACAGCTCTGGGAAAAGGCTTGTGCTGCTGCTAAGGCTGTAGGGTACGAAGGTGCTGGGACTGTGGAGTTCATATTTGATAATGATACTGGCGACTTTTACTTCATGGAGATGAATACTCGACTTCAAGTTGAACACCCTGTGACTGAGATGGTGACGGACGTGGATTTGGTTGAGTGGCAGTTGCTTGTGGCTGCTGGCTTGCCCCTTCCTAAGACTCAAGAAGAAATTCAGCTCACTGGGCATGCAATTGAGGCTCGAATCTATTGCGAGGACCCGTTCGAAGGATTTCTTCCGTCGTCAGGGAAAATAACTCATCTTCAGGTTCCAACAACTGGTAGTCCCAGGCTTGACTTTACTTTTGGCCAAAACAGTACTGTGTCGGCACTTTATGACCCTATGATTGGCAAGCTTATTGTCAAGGGACGAAATCGAGCTGAATCTTTAAAACGAATGCATCTAGCATTGGAGGAGTTGGAAGTTGTGGGACCGGTTACTAATATCGAGTTTGTTAAGCGAATCGTCACTAGTGAGGGGTTTTCTGGTGACGATCCTAAGGAATTAGAAACGGGGTTTATTCCTAAACATGAAGATGAACTGTTTGCTACCAAGGTAGTGCCCATTGAGGTTTATGTTTTGGGTGCTTTAGGTGAGCTTCTGAATCAAACATCTTCAAATACCACCGTGAATGCATTTGGAAACGTAGCAGGATGGTCCAATTTTGGTAAATCTGTGGTGTTACAAGATAGATCAAAGGATTCAAGCTCCGTGAAAGTTTCTGTTGCACAAGTTGGTCTTGATAGTTACACTGTAGAGGTTCAGGATATCGAAGGTCCCAGTTCGGGCACAATTGCGGTGTCCAGAGCGTACTATGTTGATAAGGAAAAGAACAAGCTTCTTGTATCCTTCCCGGAATCACAGGCGGTCGATACAGTGGTAGTTGAAAGTGACGAAGTACATGTATTCCACCAAGGCACTCACTTTACACTTACAAAACCACGGCCTGAGTGGTTGATCAAGGCTCTTGGTGAGAAAGAGTCTACCAATAGTGTCAATGCCCCTATGCCTTGTACCGTGACCAAAGTGATGGTCGAGGCTGGCGATAATGTCAAGAAAAACGATCCGCTAGTGATTATAACTAGTATGAAGATGGAAACCACAATCAGATCTCCTGGTGATGGAACAGTTTCTCGTATTGCTCATGGACCGGGCGAAATTGTCAAGCAGGGTACTCCGTTAGTAGAATTCGAAGGAGATGAGGCCCAGGCTAACTGAGGTAGAAATTTGTTAGAAATTTGTTAGAAACTAGGTAGACGACTGAACTATTGAATTAATATGTCTATACAGTTTTGCTATTACTATAGTGGCTAGATGTAGAGCGGTTGAACTTTTTGTTTTCAGATCCCATTAGCTCCTTTCTCCCCACTATTTCCCACCGGGGTTTCCCCGGATAAGCCCCCAGATTCCCCACGACCCATCCCCCAATTTACCTTACCCACGCGGATCCAATGAAGGCAGGTGCGGGGGAGACAGGCGAAGTCGGCTATCGCAACCGTGGAGGCAGACAGGCCGGGGAATGTGCAAAGGGTATAGTTTAAAGATCTAAAAGGCTGCTATAGGACAAGGTTAGTTTCGTTGAATGGCCATTGATATTTAGAGTCCAGCATGGCACTATCACGTTTCGCTGGAGAAGCTGCCAAAATAAGAGCCCATACAAGCGAGGGGATCAAATTGGTACGAAGCTCATTAGCTAGACCAAGAAAGCATGATGTGCAGAGACCGCAGCAGAAGCTCGGACTACACACTTTAAGGAGAAGCTCATTGAACCCAAGGGATTTAGTAAAGCTGAATGGCAATGCTACTACAACCAACATTCGTAGATCCCACACCGTGTCTTACTCCAAAGGTAGTTCCGAACCATCACTGGCCAATATCACCACCGGTGAAATGATTAGACAAACTCGACAGAAGTTTGGCCACCTTCCAGCTGTCATTTCAGTTCATCAGAAGAAGACTTTGACCTACGATGATTTAGATGTAGTCTCGTCGAACATTGCCGAAAATTTGCATAGCACGCGAGGTATTTCTAAGGGAGATAGAGTAGCAGTGTGTTGCGGGTCAAGATGGGAATACCCTGCAGTTCAAGTTGCGCTGGCCAAATTAGGGGCAGTACTCGTACCACTAAACATTGCTTTCACCGATATTCAATACGAGTCTGCATTAACAAATGCAGACGTTAAGTGTCTTATTTCCACTGAGAGAATTGTCAAGTCGCGAGGTGATGACAAGAACTTGGGGTCTCTAATAGCAATAGCCGATAGGTTGCCGTCTATTAAGACAATCTTTGTGATATCTGCGACGGTGGAGCATGAGTCCAATGGTAAGAAGATTCTTCCGTTTGAGCCATTGCTATCTGAGCCTAAATTCAACAACAATGAGCCGGTCGAATTCGATACTGATCCTGACAATGTCATCAATATGCAATTCACCTCAGGGACAACGTCTAATCCGAAGATGTCCTGCCTTACTCACTGTGGGCTCGTAAATAATGGTATCCAGATTGCGGATCGAATGGGATTGACGGCAACGCAGTCGAATCATCCCTCGAAGCAAGATCATGTTTGTGTTCCAGTACCAATGTTCCATTGTTTTGGACTGGTATTGTCGAACATGGCTTCATTTAGCTCTGGGTGTGCTATGGTATACCCAAGTGAGAGCTTCTCGGCAATAGATACTTTGCGGGCTATCAGGAAGTATCAGTGTACCGCGTTGCATGGGGTCCCCACAATGTTTGCTGCGGAGCTGGAACTAACGGACGAAATAGCCAAAGGAGGATTCCAGTACCTCTCCAAAGGAATCGCAGCAGGGTCAAGTGTACCAATACATATGATGCGAAAGCTTCTGTCAACGTTCAATATGACGGGATTAACAATCTGCTATGGCATGACCGAGACATCTCCGGTGAGTGTGATGACCTCAGCAGATGACACAATTGAACGCAGGACATCAACCGTCGGCAGAGTTATGCCTCATCTGGAAGTCAAGATTGTGGCGTCAAATGACACCGACAAGATGGAACCTTTACCAATTGGCGAACGTGGAGAGATTGTAGTTGCAGGCTACTCGTTACAGAAGGAATACTATAAAGACCCTGAAAGGACTGCCGAAGTGATGGTATCAGATAGCACAGGCAAGAGATGGATGCGAACAGGAGACGAGGGTATGATGGATAGCGATGGATATATCACCGTAACCGGCCGAATTAAGGATTTGATCATTCGTGGCGGTGAGAATATTCACCCTCTAGACATTGAAAATATCTTGTTCAAGCATCCGGCAATCTCACAAGCATCAGTGGTTGGGGTTCCTCACCACAAGTACGGAGAGGATATTATTGCATTCGTTATTGGTCACCATGACAAGAAAGTTGATGAAGATGAACTGAAATCGTTTGTGACGAAGGAATTGGGGCCCTTTTTGACTCCTAATCGGGTGTTTGTTGTGATGGACTTTCCTAAGACTGCATCTGGTAAAATCCGAAAGGTTGAGTTAGTTCAGTGGGCACACAAGCTACTTGGTACCAACTAGCATGGACTCCATTATTTTAAGCTACAATACAATTCAAATTCAACTGATAATAGAAAGTATAAATCTTCACACCCGTGTAGTCACCGTAGTCAAGATGTGGTAATATAAAGCAGGTTCAATCATATACTTCGAATCTAGAAAGCCTTTCTTACATCGCTCAGACCTTCTGTAACAATACGGCTTCGAAGAGAATAAAAACTCAGGGTCTTTTGCTGTGGGTTCGACGGTACACGGCTCCTTGTAAGAGTTTGAATGACGATGGAATGAGAATGTTCAATTGAAACGTCCTTCATAGACTATATAAACTAACAAACTAATTAAAAAAAATTAATAATAATAAAAGCCCTACTAGCAACGAGATTGAACCTTCCAGCTGCACGCTCTTTCTCCTCCTACTCATCATCATCAGTAATATACACGTCACTCTTCAGTCCCCAATTACTCCGTAGCAGCGGCCAATCCAGCGGCGGCAGCAGCTAATTCAGCAGCAGCAAAGTTATTGCTCAAATCAGCAGCATGGGCAGCAGAGTGATATTCTCCTCTGGCAGCATTGATGGCCTGAACTCGCTTGATGCCTTCACATCGCTCAGGTTCAATGTGCTCAGCAATCCATTCATCAGTAGAGGTGAAGGCCAATCCACAACCCTTGCATCGACCACCCATACCAGGACGTTCACGCTTCTTGGTACCAGCTGGGTACTCAAAGTGCATAGCCTTCAGATGGTTCTTGTAGGTGTCACAACGAGAAAAGCCACCGTTCTGATGACAAGCAGGCTCAAGAGGAGCACCTCGAGCAGAACCCTCAGGAGGTCGAGTGAAAAGAGGGCATCTGAACGGAGCATCGCCTCGGTGAGACTTTTGGTGTCGAAATAAATCATTTGGGCGAGCAAATCCCCGGCCACATACATCACAAGTATGAGGTCGTGAATTATCAGCCAAATGAATCGATCGATGAGTGGCCAAGTTGGAGAACCATCCCTGACATGTAGGGCATTGCTTCTTCTTGCGCCCGGCTCCAGCTCCCTTTTGACCTGATACTGGGTTAGTTATGTTAGAAATGGACATAGGACCAGTAGGCAAAGGCTGAGGTTGGGGATGGCCATAAGCCTCACCGCCTCGCATCCTTTGCAGGTTGGATAGCGAAGGCTGGTTTAACCCGGCGTTTGAGTTGTTATGTCCCTTCTTGTTGTCTCCAGCCGCTGCCGCTGCCATCAAAGTCTCCAGACCAGAATATGATTGTTGGCGAGAGGCAGCTGAAGCAGCAGCAGTCAATGCTGCCGCTGCCGCGGCCGAAGAAGCAGGTTCGGCATTTTCACTGGTGTCTACAGGAGCAGAATACTCTGAGTCGGCATCTCGCAACGAAGGGTCAGTAGTATCATCCAAGTCCTCATTCTTAGGAGGGGGCGATGAAGTGCCCAAGTGAGTTCCGTTGGTAGGAGACATTAGCATTGTCATTTAACACCACAAAACCACAACACCAAAAAAGGGTCTATTATATTTATTCGAAGCCTTCGTTATTGTAAAGCCTCTCTATCTCTGTGTCAACTTCGTCGTTCAAGTTCCAACCGCTGGTACGGCAGGATTATTTTTTTTTATATCAAACACGCGACTGGAAGGCTGAACAACTGGCAGTTCCAATAAATGAATTTAATCTGTAGCCTTTCGGGTCAAATAAATATGTCTTTGTCCCAAACAATAATATACGGGTCAACCTTTTTGTGACTTCGATGGCGGCACAGTTACAGCTGGTGGACCTAAATTCGTCCTCCTAACCTGATATCTTTTTGTCTTTCGCTGTTATGTAAAAAACTGATGGAGTGGTGGGTGCACGGCGTGATATTTATACCCGACCGTAGCCGCCCCTTCCCAATTAGGCAATCCTGAAGTTTGCGTTATTTTGATTTTCTTTTCTTTTCGGTCGCGGCTTTCTACGGTAGGGACAGTGCTCTGATGTTCCTCCTGCCGTATGATGGATCTGCCGCATGGCAAATAAGAACGGCGGGATATTGTACGGCGAGTTGGGAAAGAATGTGAAATGAGGCTGGAAGACAAAAAGGGGGAGGGTGGAGAGATTAGAAAGCACGGTATGGAGGAAGAATGTATGGGATACCAATGTGGGTTAAAATGATTATACGTGTTGTCGTTTGTGTGGCCAAAAATCCTCCTTATATGCTATATATGCTAATTCAGAATATTCTTAGCCATGAGCAAACTGATCTGTAGACGAGGGGGCAAAGTTATGTGTATTAAGTATCAGGTGGCGCTATAAGGTTATTTTTACTAATGGGATGGAAGTGAAACCTCGCTGTCGGGGGAGGGGAGAACATACTGGTAGAGCCGCGGGTTGTTGGCCGCACATGTTGTGCTTAGTCAAGTGAATGTAATGAAAGCGGTAGCAATTTCTGTTAAACTTTAACTAAGAATCAACGTAATTCAAGCAACAATAACCGTGGGCTAAACATACCAGGATAATCATGTTCGGGTAAAGAGTAATCGCCCTTCATTCTGAGTCTCGTTGCTACTGTGAGTGAGGTTCTCCTCCCTGCACGTTCGGCTCTGTACTTCGAGTTTCTCTACCGGGTTTAAAATACTCGCATCCGAAAGAAGCCGGACATAGCGTTCCATCGAAAGGCACTGTCAGCCTTCCGGCACAGCCGCTTTCGGTATTCTAGTGGTATAATGCAACATAGGGCTGTTTCAGAAATAAGGCTGTGCAAGATGCTGTAATTGGAGACAGCTCCTACCGTAGTTGAGGGTACTAAGAATATCACACGTCCAATCATCAATTGATGAGCTAGTTACAAGCCAAGACACCACCCCCTAGCCATTGCAGGCTCATTTATCATCGTCATAGCCATAGCCTCGGTCCAAAAAAAGCTCGGAGAATGTATGGGAAACCCGCATAACGGTTGGACCCCTGCTCTGGGTGTGCGATTGAATTTTAAGTGGCGTCTCGATTGTTCTATATCCACTCAATGTTTGTAATATTTTTATACTTGACTAGACCTTTCTCCACCGCAACTACATTCGCTCCTCAACTACATTCTCTCTTAACTCTTGACTATATTCTTTTCTTCCTCAACTACATTCCCTCCCTCTTCTTACCACACTCTCTACCCTTAACCATCGTCTGTAACTTCACCGCGATGGGTAACCGGATCTAGTATATTTGGCTACCCAAATAATGACCGTGACATACAGGCTATCGAGTACTTGATTTAGAAGAAGGGCTTGAGGACTTTAGAACAGACTAACGTTTTCAATGCAATTTGTAAAGTCCAACTTGAAAGCTGCCAAGGTTGCCCTGACTTCTGGTAGACTCGAAGAAGCTCAGTACTATGCTACTGAAGTATTAGAAACGGATCCTGATAATTACAATGGGTAAGTAACGACAAAGGTAGAAGCTAAGGAGGTGAGAAAATTGACTTACTATCACTACTGAGATTGGGGATCTAACATTTCAGACTACTTTTATTGGGGAAAGCTAATCATGAGTTGGGTCAATTAGATGAAGCAGTTGAGGTATATAAAAGAGCTACTTCTTCCAAGCCTGATGGACCAGCAGCTTGGAAAGGCATGTTAGAAGCCTATAAGACTAAACAGGACTACGACAAATATTTAGAAGCGGCCATTTCATTGATTGAGATCTATCATAATGAAGATAATGTCGTTGATGGAGGTGAAACTTTTCGGAATGCTACTAAATTCGTTGTACATCGAGGGAGCCCGGAAGCAAGAAAAAAATTACTGGAACTACAATTGCCTACCAGTAGTATTTATACCTTTCTCCAATCTCGAATGCCAACCCCAGAGCTTACCTTGGATAGATTAATTCGTATTCTGGAGACTGAAGAAGCTGAAGCATTCAACAAAGCAGCGTCTAAGAACCGGTTTAAGATCTCAAATACCAAGGATGCTGATCTGTTGACCCAAAAATACAACTTGCGTAAAGCATCAAAGCTCCCGGAGCTTTATAGAACTTTGATCAATTACACTCATGAGGACAGCCTGCGCCATTCTACGGAATCAAAATTGTTGCAATATACTTATGAACTGTTACTGGTGTCTCCACCGACTGAAAAGCCGCCTCTACTTGACCAAGTCCGTGACATGGCCTCTGGAATGATAGTAGTCAAGACCGAATCTGCACTAGCCTGGAAGCTGGATCTTGAGTGGTCCGATCCTGTTGATCTGAGGAATCTTAATTATGATACGGTTGTCTATTACCTGTCTCATTTTACTAACGAACCCCTAGCTCAAGTTCTGTTGGCGTTCTTGCGATCAGATATATCTCCCTTTGAGCTACCTGCAACCCTAGACCCCCAAAACAAAAAGGACAACGACAAATCAAATTCATCTTCCAGCAAGAAATCTAAAAGACCAAGGTCGAAAAAGTCTCAATCTCCACCGGAAAATAATGATAATGATAATGATGAAGTAGACGATGAATCGAGTGTAATTGACGATGAAGAGGCTACTGAATTGTCGAGTGAAGTAGACGAGGAGTGGAATTCCGCCTATATTCTGGAGGTTATAGCTGAAGGAAACATAACTGATCCTACAAGTATTTTGACTTATCGCATTCTTGCTTCTTTGTATTTGCATAACCAAGAGTACGAATCAGCAGCAGACATTTCTCGAAAGGGTCTCGAAGTGATCAAAAAACAGTCTAGTGCGACAGGCTTAGCATTTGAACGAGCAAAAGAACATCTATATGTTGTTCTAGGTACTGCCTACGTCTATTATCAAGCTCCAAAGAATTTTGACTCAGCACTTCGCCTTTTTGATATCACTCTCCAAAAGAATCCTCAAAATGTCCCATCACTCACTGGCAAGGGGTTGATTTATATCCATCAAGGAAAGCTTGAAGATGCGGAGAAATTACTTCAATCAGTAAATGACCGATTCCCAGACGATTTTCTCTCCTTGTTTGAGCTTTCATGGTGCCAAGTCCTGAGAGGCAAATACGAAATTGGCCGTCAAGGGCTGCATCGCAGTCTTTCATTTATGCATGGAAAAGACGCACAGTCTTCAGATTATCGTGCTCAGATTTGGTGGAGAATCGGAAGTTCATATTGGCTCTCTCGGGATGAAGATGACTCTAATACGACATCGGCTTTTGACGCGTTTGTCAAGGCCCTACATGAAAGCTCAATTTGTGCACCAGCCTACACATCCTTAGGTCTCTATTATGCCGATGTGGTTGGAGATAGACTACGAGCCACGAAATGTTTTTATAAAGCATTTGAGCTCGATGCAGGAGAGGTTGAGTCAGCCTATAGACTAGCTGAGGAATTTGCAGATAACTCTGAATGGGATCTAGTTGAGGTTATTTCCACTCGGCTGGTTGACTCAGAGAGACTGCGCGCTGGTATTTCCAATAGAGACGTTAGCTGGCCATACAAGGCTCTCGGAATCGCTAATCTCAACCACCGAAAGTATAGCGAGGCAGTTGTTCAGTTCCAAAACGCTCTACGGTTAAGTCCAAAGGACTCTAACGCTTGGATGGGACTTGGAGAAGCTTATTCCAACAGTGGTAGATTTAATGCTTCAGAAAAGGCACTGGGTCGTTGCCTGTCATTAGATCCAGATAATTGGTTAGCACACTACCAATTAGGGATTGTACAACGTCAGATGTACAAGTTCGAAGAAGCAGTTGAATCATTCAACGCTGTACTTGAGAACCGACCAGAAGAGCTAGGTGTTCGGACTGCACTAATTGAAACCCACCTTCTTTTTGCAAAGCATCATTTATCCCAGAGCTTGTTCAACAATGCGGTCGATGACGCAATGAGGTGTATCGACGACTGTTTTATTACCGTGAAAACCTATGGGTATTCGACTCAAGATATTTGGAGAGCCGTTGGTGATTCTTGTGATGTCTTTTTAAGCGTACTATCTTTAATTCACAAAGTACCTCTAGAAAACATTACCGACCTTCTTCATACGGGAGCGGCCATATACCAAGATTCTGCTCAGTCGATTGGTGAGATTAATATCCAAGTTGTTCCAGGATATGAGGCCGAATCGATAGCTAGATACTCTGTGACTGCATTCAAGTTGTCACTTGCCGCTGCGCGGCCTGACAAAGCTAGTCAAGCATTGGGCTGGTATAACCTTGGTGTGGCCCAGCTGAAAGTATACAAAACTATGAAATCAGGCAGCGGATTACTCACTGATGCTGTTCAGTCCTTGAAACGAGCGATTCAGTTAGAGCCCCGCACTCCAGAATTCTGGAACGCTTACGGAGCAGCGTCTGCACCTCTGAATCCTAAGGTTTCTCAGCACTGCTTCATCCGATCGCTGAGTCTCGATATTAAGAGCTCCGGGACCTGGTCTAACCTTGCGGCGCTTTATTTATCTCAGGGAGATCTAGAACTAGCATCGGAGGCATTTGACCGGACTCGGACAATTGACCCTGAAGACGTTCCTTCTTGGGTGGGCCAGGCGATCGTCGAGGATTCAAAAGGGAATTTGGAACTATCTCAGAGGCTCTTAGATCATTCCCTCCTCATTTCTGAAGGAGGAAACGAGATTGCAAAGCTGTTATTCGGATTATCTGTATTTGAGAGGGTCCAAGGCGCTAATGTGACTAGCAGTGATTCTCATGAGCCCGAATCAAAACTCTCAAACGCCTCTAGCTCTAAAGCAAAATCTACAATCTTAGACACTGGCATTTTAGCTCTACAAAAATATCTTTTGTTACGACCACAATCAGCTCTAGTTCTGTTGTTGCAATCGATGCTGTTAGAACGGCAGGGTGTCTTTGGGCCTGCTCTTCAGCTGATGGATAAATACATGTTGAAACTCGAACAAGACTACGAAAGGGATCCTGAGCCAGCTGCACTCAAATCATTTGCAAGAGCCAAGGTACATACCGCTAGGATATGCCTTGGTGCTGGGGAATTTAAAAAGTCAATTGAGCATGCCGAAATTGCAATTGGCTTGATCAGTGATTTTGACGATAACCAGGACAAGGAACTTGCTCAGCTAACTTTGTCGGCTCTTGTTACTTCAGGTTTGAGCCACTATTTTTCTGGAGAGTTTGATGAATCGATTGAATATTTTAAGCAAGCACTCACAGAATCTGAGGAAGATCAAGATGTGGTTGTATTGCTTGCTCAGGTTCTCTGGGCTCAGAGCGGTGAAGCTGAGCGAGAAGTAGCGTTAGACCAGCTTTTCTCTAGCATTGAGCACAAAGGAATATCTATGAAGATTGCACTGCTGCTCGGGGTAATAGGGCTTTTAAACGACCCAAACATCTCTGAAGCAGCTGAGAGTGAGCTGTCATCATTACCCCTGACAATACTGGAACAAGATGCTGACCATAATGTACAGGAAGTTCTTTCCCTACTACACAAAAGCATGGCCCCATGGCAGCGAGCGGCATATCTGTGGCCGGCTAATTATTCAATCTGGAAACGATTAAGCTCACCAATAGCTCTGGAGTTTGCTAAAAAAGGCCAGGTTTCATCTTCAGAACTCAGCGAGGCGTATGCAACAGAAAGGACTCTTGAGTCTAGTCAGAGGGCTGTATTTTTTGCTCCATGGAACCCTGAAGCTTGGAATTCATTAAACTCGGTGCTTAAATACTCATCATAATGCATTAATAGTTAACCTTACGTCTATATGTACAAACCGCAATCTGCTCGTAGGTTAAAAAGCAGAGAGGTCAAGCCTATCAGAGTCTATTAGGAACCTATCAGGCCTCCAGTTCAGTGTTAATCGGAGCGTTGTGGTTCTTGCGCTTGTCAGGATCTATCTTCTCCACAATTACCATGGCCAGAATACTCGATGGAAGGGTGTTGAGCAGCCTGACATGAAGACCCTTGAATAAAGCACGAACCAGGCCAACTTCAGATACCAAATTGCGAATCACTCGCCCAATACTTGCTTGGTCATCAGGGCGCAACTGAGAAATTTCCTTTGACACCGCTAACTGCTGTCGTGTCTTTACAACATCAAGGAAATTTGACATTGTAGCTGCTATAGTACTCGAAGCAGCAGATGCTAAGGCATATTCCCCAGCACTGAGCTCTGGTGAGTCAATGGTCTTATTATCTGTAAGCAATGCCGCAGCACTCTTCCGATGAGCCAAGAAGATCTTTGCCTTTTCATAAGAAATCCACCAAACAATTGTATGAGGCATGAAGACCCCTAATCCCATCCAATATCCTCTGAAAAATCCTTTCAGTCCTTCCTGACGATAGATCAGGCTCATTAACTGGAAAGTATTAGCGGTTGCCTTAGATTCAAGAATTTGCATCCTACCTTTGACCACCTCCATTGGAGTCCATAGGAAGCTACTGGCTATCTCCGCTATCGCTCCACTAACCACATAGCTTGAGATCGAATCTTCTCCAAAGTATGGAGCCAACTGCCGCTTACTTTGTCGATATGCTACCATATACACTGTAAAAGCTGGGGTGGTTAATGCTACTGCTGCTCCTAATCCACTCCAGTATCGACGAAATGGAAGGATATATGAAAAGTTCGTAGACGTCTGCTGTAGCGTTCGCAAAGTGTCCAGTGGATGGAAAACGATCTTTGATCCCACTGCACCCGCTACCGATGCAGCAACCGTATCAACATCCATCTTGTTGTGGATCAATGTTGTGATATCTTGTAATACTGGCTGATTGATTGGTTCCTGGCTTTGGGCCCTTGACTTGGACGGCTAATTTTTTCATCGCACTCCAAGAGATGGGGCAGGCTTATCAGAAAGGTTGATGCGGCAGGAGACTCTCAATAATAAGCTTGATACACAACACATTTGGTTCTCAACTTGATGGTGTACATATATTTGGTTTGATTAACTTAATGGTCGACATATATTTGGTTCTCAATTTGCTGGTGGACATAATGTATTTGGTTATCAAAGAAGTTGGTCCGAAATGAAGTTGGTAGTATTCAAAACAGTCAATTAAGATATCAATCGTGCAGGACGAGTTCAGTGCAACAATACAGATTATATTACATGCCCATCTTCTTGGTTAGCGTGCACCAGATTAGTTCTTAGGCTTGGAAACAACATAAAGCATCATAGGAGTGAATAGCTTCTCCTTTGCGCCATCGACAAGATTGACCGCAGCATGCTCAAGAGCGACCGTGACCTGTCTTGATCCCTTGGGAGCGATTCCAACTTTCTCTAACAAGCCTGTTCCTTCCATGGTAATCCATCGGCCCACATTAGAAGATCGGAAGTATGTGAACAGATCGCCGAAGGACTGGAGGTACTTCCACTCACCAGTAAGTGGATAATACCAAGGAATGTCATCTCCAACATCGGCCATATCTTTAGCGTGCTCGATCTGGAATCCGACCTTCTTAAGTGCAGCCTCCGCAACCTGAGATTTGAACATCTTGGGAATACCATCACCAACCTCGATTCCGTAGGCGATTTCTCGATGACGAGGATTGGTCTCGTCGTACGCGTCGGTCAGTACCCACTCATACACGCCAAACTTTCCACCGGGCTTCAGTACTCGGTAGATCTCACCGTAAACTCCAGCCAAGTCGGGGGCATGGACAGTGGCCTCAATAGCATAAACAGCATCAAATGTGTTGTCCTCAAAATCCATCTGCATGAAATCTCCCTTGACAAATTTCACTTTGTCAGCAATTCCAAGCTTCTCGGAGTACGTGTTTCCTCGAGAGATCTGGTAGTCATTGTTGTTCAATCCAACTACCGTAGCACCAGTGAATCGGAAAATTTCTCGTGCTGGTCCACCAATTCCACAACCAACGTCTAGAACTGTCATCGACTCATCTAATCCAATCTTTGCTGCCAAGTAGTGTTCATGACGAGCAGTGGCCTGTCGGAACGATTCGCCTCGGTAATAACGAGAAAAGTGGAACGATGATCCCCATCCGTACTCATAGAAGTCGGTGACCAAATTATAATAGTGCTTGGTCAAGGAAGAGTAGTCGTCCAAACGCTGCTGTTTGTCTTCCTCAGTCTCAGTCTTAGAATCACGATCCCAGTGCTTGAAGTATCCCTCGACCGCTGCTGCCTGAGCATCACGATCCTTAGTGAAGACGTTTGCAATACCTGATCGCTTTCCGTCTCCGTGGAGTGCGTGTGAAAATTCGGAGTCTTTCTTAAAGTCCTTAGGAGCCAGCTTGATGCTGGTGGTATTAGCTGACATTGTTCAACTTAAAATCACCTCCAATTTCTCTACCACTGAACGGTATATTACTGATTACTACTTATATGGCCACCTCCTTAGTTTCTCGGAATTTTTCAAGCCCTCCCGAATTTTCATCTAAACGACCTAAACGAGTGTGACGACGAAGGGGGGGCTGGTAGTGGGAGACCATTAAGGGAATTGAAATGATACGACCGCCTCGCGACGATACGAGCGATGGCAGAGAGCGACAGCTACACTGCAGTAATAAGAGGTATAAGGGAAAGGCAAAGAGTAGTCGAGGCTTTTCTTCTGAGGGATGAATTAACTGGAATACCACTGCTTAATAATGATGATATAGATGGTGAGCTTTTGTAGCTCAGATGGCTCCAGAATCACGACCATACAAGAGTGATATACAGTTAACTGATTACAACGTTCTAGATAATAATCACAGCCATAGTCATATTATAGTAGTCTGCATAAGATCGTTTCTCATTTATTCTTCATTGATTGATTCTGCCGTAAGATCTGAAACTGTGGATAGATCCTCTTGGCCAGCATTGTTCCCAATGCTCTGGTTAGCATCCAAGCTTGAAAGCGTGGAGAGGTCTGCAGTCACACTACTGTTCGCACTCTTATCACCGGACAGATTGGCAATTGATGAAGAGCTGGTATCAGCTACAGTCTTGCCTTGCTCAGCAACTGCAACAGATGACGACCTTCGAGATTCATCTTCTACCTGTTGACCAGGTAGAGCCTGTGGCAGAGTTTGAGCAATCTGATCTAATTTCTCCAACGCCCTATCCAATGCGTAAAGAAATTTGGCTAGAGCATTTTTAGAAACAGCATCCGCTGCTATTTCTTCACTGATAATATCATCAATTTGTGTGCGAATCATTTGGAGTGTGTCAATTGGAACCACCACAGGGAAATGTAGTCTGATAAGACTAATACAGATTGCTTTTCTTTCCTCCTTAGAGTCTGTTTGTTTAATTCTATCCACCATTTCCACACACAGGTCTACATGAGTGGTAGAATTCTGAGCCTCGGGGGTATCAGCCTTTGCAAGTCTCCGAGGGTCAGTCCAATCAATCATTTGTTGGATAGTCTGAGAAGCACTAACAGCGGTTTCATGAGACGCCATCAGTCTACGGAATGTGTCCGTGACCACTCTTCCAACTCGTTGCTGATTCTCAATAGAAGAATATGAATACACTGGAAGTGAATAACTGAGAATCTGCTGGAGAGCAGCGTTGTCACTTCTGCTGAAGAATGCAAGGGTTAAAGTCTTGATCAGGTCTTCCTCAATAATGATTCCTCCAAGTAAAAGCTTACATAGTGCCTCGGCGGCAACTGCTTGAACCTCGTCAGTTCCATTGAGAATAGCCCGGTAATAAAGTTTGTAAATACTGCGACTATCGACACCATCTTCTGTATCGAGAACTTTTGTGCCATGAACAATGAGTATATCACTAATCACCTTGACTGCTTCAATTTGAAGTTCTTCATCTCCATGGGTGTAACACTGACCAAAGAGCATGAGATTGTCGATGGCAAGATCTTGACTAAGCAAGCAGCATAATCCTAAGCACCTTAAGCCTCGAGCCCGTACTGGCTGCTCTCGGCTACGGATAGCAGGCACGATTAGGCTCTCGTGGAGTGCCGTCAAATGAACGTTCTCTTCTAAAGGTTTACAGATGAGCTCCAGAGAGCTCTGAGCAATTGATAGGCATTTCAGCACTGCAAGGAGCTGTCCATGTGCTTTTTTGGCCATATCATTCTCGTCCTGGGTGCCTTCGAGGACAGTATCCTGGATATCTGAAATGACCTCCACAATTACCTGTGAGAAGTCAGACTCGCTGACCGAAACTTTTCGGATAACTAGCACGCATTTCTGGACCAGCGCATCGCTCAGCGCTGCTCTCACCAATGCTTCCCGTACCAGCGAAAGCATATGTCGCCTTCCCACTTCATCCGCAAAGTCGTATGTCTCAGCAATGACCAGCAGCTGTTCTACTATAAATGCTATCTCAGAATCGCTCGAATCCTCCTCCAACTTGGACATGTAAATCTCTATGAGCTGTGCCAATCCGGTAAGCTCTGGAAGCCTGTTATCAATAAGATCGTGAAGGTTATTCTCCACACAAAATGAATTGTAGGCTGAAGCTAGGAATACTGATTCAGCACTCAAGTTCTGCCAGAAATCCGCACTAAACTCAATCTTGCCCAGAGTATCCCTACGCTGCTCGAAGAACACCTTCATCGCTAGCTCTGCTATGCTTGAGTTGAGGATATCCAGGCGCTCTAATACTTCAATTAAATCATTGTTGGTAGCTGGTATCCATTGATCCACAAACATTCGAATAGCAGAACTGCGAACTGCCTGATCTCGGTCACGGAGTCCCCATTGCAGGATCTTTTCTCTCATTGAAATTGTTAGTAACCGGAAATCACCAATATCCTTCATCACTCTGCTATACACCGTTCGACGGTTGGTCGGGTGTACGTCCCACGCTCGTTCAAGTAAGAATGGAAGACTGGCACTGTTCCTTTCAAGATTCAGCAACACCGCTCTTCTAACCTCTGCACTGGAATCATGCTGTAATGCTGATAGGAGAAGTTTGGACACAGAAGTGCTTGGGTCTTCATCCTCGTCATCAGCACCCTGAAGTCTAGAGAGAGCTAGCGATGCCTGTAGTCTGACGGACTGTTCCTTATCATACAATCGCTTGCAAAGACTGTACTTGATAGCATCAAACAGTTCGTCGCTAATCTCACCCAGATGATTAATTGTCGCTGCGATTAAATAACAAACCCTGAATCTGACGGTTCTACTCTTGGCTTCAATTCCTTGAAGTAAGTGCCTGATAAGATACTCTACAAACCTTGAAGCCACAGTATCGACTTCGGCATCTTCATCAGAGCCGTTCTCTTGTCGTGACTCCTCGTCCTTGGCTTGAATGTAACTAACAAAGCTCTCAACTAGCTTAATCATTCTATCAGCACATTTTTCTCCTTTCTTCACCGGAAGAATCCGGTTAACCATTCGAACAAATACTCGATTGAATTCGTTCTCTAATCCCACAGACGCTGCACGGTCCTGAAGATTCTTCAAAGCAGCTGTAATCTTACGGTGGCTAGCAATTGTTTTCTGTGCATCTTGGAAATTTTGTGCCATCAATCTTCGTAGTTGTAACACATCAGATTCCGTTACTGCGGAAGGCAATTGGGGCATGGGAATGACCACCGCCGCCATGGTTATGTTTAGTCCAGTTATAAAAGTTCAGTCAAAGAAATTCGATTGAAATAACTTCCTCACTCCTTGTTCTGAAGCCCGGAATGAGAGCGAAATGAATGATTTCTAAACCTCTTGAACTAAATTGGCCACAAGACCCTCCGAGATATCTCGAGATAAACAAGCGGCTGTGCGGGAAACCAAAAAGCGTTGCTATAGCAACCATTGAAAATCAGAGACATAAAATTTCAGCCTTGCTAATCGATAAAAAAATTACTATCGGCGAAAAATTCGACCAGCAGAAAAGAGTGAGAAGAGAATCCATTATAGAATTACTGAATTTTGAAAAGCCCAATTGGAACCTAGGGATCAGAGAATCTTATAGGTAACAGGGCAAATAGAATTTTAACCTAACTTGTAGAGTGCTTTGAGTACTTCTCGTGTGGGGAACCATCACTTCAGACAAGTTTTAACTGTTGCATCATCTCAGCTGTTCTAAGCAGTTTAGAGTTAGCTGGGTTAGATTAAGACAATGAACGTGCACCGATGTCGATTCGTGGATTACAATCCACATTCAATTACCGCTCTGAGCTTTAGCTCCGAACCATCTGAAATAAATCTTGCATCATTAGCTCCAAAAACACTCCGACTGGCCGTTGGCAGAGCTAATGGAGACATTGAGATTTGGAACCCGCGATGGAGCTGGATCCATGAAACTACACTCAAGGGTGGGATTGGAAGGTCAATTGAAGGTCTATCTTGGTTCACGTCGCCAGAGGATGGAAGCTTACGGCTTTTCTCAATTGGAGGATCAACTTCGGTAACTGAATGGGATTTAAGTACCGGGCTACCCTTGGTGAACCATGATTGCCATTCCGGTGTAATCTGGTCACTATCAGTTTCGCAAAAAAGTCAGGCACTTGCAGTAGGATGTGACAATGGTACGGTTGTCATCGTCAACCTTTCAGGAGGGCGTGGTGTGTTGGAGCATTCGAAGATTCTTCAAAGGACAAGCTCTAGGGTTGTTAGTGTTGCATGGAAGGGTGATTCCCAGTTGGTTGGTGGATGCTCTGATGCGAGAATTAGAGTGTGGGATGTTAAAGATGGTGGTCGAATTATATCTACCATGAGAATTGACAAGTCTAAACGAGAAGAGGCCATGGTGTGGTCTGTCCTGGTTCTGCCCAAAGCCAAAGTGTTCGTGACCGCTGACTCTACAGGAAGTGTAAAGTTTTGGGACGGATCAAACTATTCACTGCTTCAAACATTTCAGGTTCATGAAGCTGACGCCCTTTGTCTGGCCGCTGATTCGAAAGGAGAGACCGTCTTTTCAGCAGGAGTCGACCGCAAAATAGCAAGCTATAAAGTGATTGAATCGCGAGCCAAAAAGTGGGTAAACACTTCTAGTAGATTGCTTCATGCTCACGACATTAGAGCAATGGCTGTGTTTGAATCCAAAGATTCGAGCTTCCTTGTGTCAGGTGGAGTCGAGCGAACGCTGGTAATCAATTCAGTTAAAGCCTTCATGGAGGGTATGTTTAGAAAGATTCCAATTACCCGCCATCATCCTTGTGTCCAAGTTGTACAAGAACCTCGCTTGGTAATGATGTGGGAAGACCAGACCGTGAAAATCTGGAAGGTGGATGAGTACATTGAGCCTGATTTGACCAGTGAAGCCATAGAAGAAAAGGGGAAACGCTTGGTAGCAAAGCTGAGGTTAGCGAACGAAGAGAATATCTCCTCCGCCATCTTATCGTCTGATGGTGGTTTGTTGGCAGTTTCTACACTTACGGAGACCAAATTGTTTTTGTTAGCCCCAAATGAGAATTCTTCAAGGTTGGTGGTTACTAAACTTGATGCTCCTGGTGTCGCTAACGTGGGAGCTTGCATAGTCAAATTTGGACTAGGTAACAGTGATGTGGCTAGGTCGAGATTGATTCTTATAACCCCTGACTCAGACGTATACCTCTATGATATTGACTCGGACGAGCTCACTGAACTGGAATTTTCACAGTCTCGTGTCCCATCCATCAAACAATCAAAACTGGGCCACGAGAACAACATCTCCTTGGCAGCTGTCTCGGTTGACGGGCTGAAGCTTGCAACTGTGCGACTTTCTGGTTATATTGATATTTTCGATCTTTCCAGAGGAGAGCACTGTGGAAGCTTACCCAAGATTGGAGCTGCTCAGCCAACTGCAGTCTCGTTTACTCCTAAGGGAACTCTGATCATAGTGAGTTCAGAAATCAAGGTGTTGGAGTTTGACATTGATAACTTGACCCTAACTCCCTGGTCGAAGCGCAATTCAGACCTGCTACCCACTACTCTGGTAAGCTTAGTAGACAAGTGCTGTGGAGTGTTCTTTGATCCTGTGGTTGCATCAAGAGTATGGTTATGGGGAGCCAACTGGCTTTCGTTCCTTGATATCAGTGTGAACATTCCAACTGAAAGAGTGCCGAAGCGAAAAATGGACAAACTTGGAATCGCACCATCTCCTGAGGAAGCAGTTAATCGAAAGGATCGTAGGGCGCTTCAATTCTCAGATGCAGCCACTTTAGACAACGAAGCACCTTCGGATACAAAGCCCTTTTTTATCACCCAGAAGTATCGTCCCATGTTGATTGCTGACGCTTTTGGTCCTGAGGAGCTTTTGGTGGTAGAACGGCCACCATTCAATATCTCTTTACCACCTGCATTCTGGTCCAATCACAAGATTCGCATATAATGAGAGTCGGTTAGTTTTTACAAATCATTTGCAGTTAGCGGCGTCCATTCTACAGAAATCTCATATAACTTTAGAGCTTGCATATTTGAAAGATTTCATAAAGTGGGTTTCCGAATACGGCCACCTTACTCCTAATAGAACACTAATGCCTTTTACATCATTTGAATTATTGTTGAATTGTTATGAAAATCTGGATACTAAAATACCCAGTATGTTAGGCGTGAATATGTACAGTGTAGGTTACAATGCTATTTAAGAACAGAAAAGGTCAAGATGTTATTTCATAACTTCCCTAGGTGTTACTGTGGTTTTGGCATTGTCAATGGTCAATAGTACACGAAGACTCGTACCAATTGATCCAATCGAGCAAGCTGAGTAAGGATTTTCTCCTCTCGCGATCTCAATTCATTGATCTCTTTTTTTTCCATCTCGGAAAGAAATTCATCCTCGTTGCCTTTGACATCAACCCGTTCAATTTTTGAGAGCAGTACACCATGTGCATCCCTCTCGGCTATGAGCCTTAAATACAGGTTCTTCATCGCTGCATACAATTCTTGGGTCAGTGATGCATATGCTTGTTGTGGTTTGTGATACCACAGGAAGAAAGAGCGCGCAGGGGTTCTATCATTCCCTCGAGGAACTTCTTGTAAATCCAGACACCCAATCTCTTGCAGTCTTGCTGCGTGGCTTCTCAGATCATCCATCTGGAGTAAGGCAAGCTTAGAAAGGAGCTTCTCATCAATCTTGCCCTTCTCTCGCACAACTCGGAGAATACGTGCAGCGACTCTGCCATATTTACCAGAAATAAATTCATCATAAGCAAGCTTCTTAACAGTTTCAATCAACGTGCTAAAAGGAACGAACCATCCCTTATTCCCCGGAGCCTGGACAAGAAACTTGTCTAGTGAGTCTGCCAGAAGTCTTAAGTGCTGAGATACGTTCTCAATGCTATTTTTCCCACTACCATTTCCATTCTCAGCCCGGTGCTTTGTAGAACCGTCGTCATCGCTCTCTTCTTTCGAGTTTCTATCATTGTCGTCGTCATCAACATCACCGTCCTCATCACCGTCATCAACTGGTGCCACAGAAAATATTCCAGTACGTCGTCTTTTGGATGCTGTTCCAGTAGTTCCATTAGAAGATAGTCTCCTCTTGTCGCTTTCAACAAATGAGCCCGAGATTTTGGCGTCAGGATCAAGATTAAGTAAGATCTCTCTGGTGGAAATATAGCTGGGTTCATCACTAGAGATATCACCCTCTTTGCAACGTCGAATTCGCGACTCGTAGCATTTTAAAACTGCACGATACACCTCGGCAGAGGTAGTGCCTACTCGACGCTGTACTACGGAGACGAGATATTCGTTTCTTGACAAAACAAGGAAATGCTCAGAATTTACCGCAAGTATTGCTTCAGGATCGACTGTTTTCTTGGGTTGAGTATCGAAACCATTAACCTTGCCGCCTCCAGATCCTTTGCCATTGCCTAGAATCTCACGAGCTTGCTGCTTATCGTCAATATTCACAAGGCCCACATGGGGGTCATCTCGAGGAGCGACAAGTTCAGCCTTCCTCTTGTCAGCTTCACTTCTTGCTGTGGCAAGTTTTGCCGTCTCAGATTGGGTCGATGTCCGTAATTTGTCAAGACCACTCTTGAGCATGGCACTATAGATATCCTCCATGGGATTGAAATCAAACTCCATCAATGAGACCAGGAATCGTCTCGAAACAAGTAAAGTTAGAGCTCGAGTCATCTCCACACGATCCACCTCATTGTATGCATTAATATAGTCCTTCGCCATCATGTGGCCATGGACCAACATGTTCTTCATTATTTCAGCAGCACTTTCTTGATCCCCGAAAGAATCTGACACGATCTTGAGAATGTGA